>JAJONY010078572.1:0-41494 GCA_029582405.1 Solanum gandarillasii | reverse complement strand
GTAAATGGGCTGTTTTAGCCGTTAGGGTCAACTCACTCCATAACTTAGGTCTTAAACGTACATCCATGAAATATTTCGACAAAAATTAAGTCAGAATTTTGGATCACCAAAAAAGATGGAGAACTATAGCACTCGAAAATAAGCAAAATACGGGGTTTACTTGCCCCGGGGATCGTTTGATCATGAAAATGGGCTTAATTGGCTGTCAGGGCCAACTGGCTCCATAGCTAAGGTCTTAACGGACGTCCATGAAAATTTTAAGCTAAAATGACGTCGGAATTCAGAATCACAAAAAATCCATGGACTATAGCACACGAAAATTGGCAAAATGAGGGGTTTACCTGCTCTGGGGATTGTTTGACCTTGAAAACAAGTTGTTTTGGCCGTCAGGGCCAACTATCTCCATTTCTAAGGTCTTAATGGATGTTTATGAAAAATTTTGGCAAAAATGATGTCAGAAATCACGATCACAAAAAGAGATGGTGAACTATAACACTCGAAAATAGGCAAAATGAGGGGATTAACTGCTCCGAGGCTCGTTTGACCTTGAAAATGAGACGTTTTGGCCATCAGGGCCAACTGGCTCCATAACATAGGTCTTAATGGATATCCGTGAAAATTTTCAGCAAAAATGACGTCGAAATTCTGGATCACCAAAAAAAATGGGGAACTATGCACACAAAATTTGGCAAAATGGGGGTTTACCTGCTTCGGGGATTGTTTGACCTTGAAAATGGATCCTTTTTGCCGTCAAGGACAACTGGATACATAGTTATGGTCTTGAAGGATGTCTATGAAATTTTTTGGCAAAAATGACGTCGGAATTCCAAATCACCAAAAAATAGAATGAACTATAACACACGAAAATCGTCAAAATGGGGTGTTTACCTACTCCGAGGTTCGTTTAACCTTGAAAGTGGGTCGTTTTGACCATCAGTGCCAACATGCTCCATATTAAAGATCGAACCACTACGAAATATTTCGGGAAAAAAGACGTCCAAAATTTTGGATCACCAAAAAATATGGTGAACTATATAGCATACGAAAATTAGGCAAAATGGGGGGTTTACCAGCCCCGAGACTCGTTTGACCTTGAAAATGGGCCAATTAGCTGTCAGGGCCAACTTGCTCCATAACTAAGGTCTTAACGGACCTCCATGAAAAAATTCAGTAAAAATGACTTCGGAATTCAGGATCACCAAAAAAGATGGTGAATTATACCACACAAAAATTGGCAAAAGGAGTGGCTTACATCCTCCGGGGATCGTTGGACCTTTAAAATGGGTCATTTTGGCCGTCAGGACCAACTGTCTCCATAGCTAAGGTCTTAACGGCCGTCAATGAAACTTTTTGGCAAAAATATCGTCGGAATTCCAAATCAACAAAAAAGATAGTGAACTATAACACACGAAAATCAGCAAAAAATGGGGGGTTTACCTATTCTGAGGCTCTTTTAACCTTGAAAATGGGCCATTTTGGTCGTCAAGGCCAACTGGCTCCATTGGTAAAGTCTTGAAGGACATCCAAAACAAATTGCGCCAAAAATGCCGTCGTAAATCCTGATCACCAATAAAGATGGTGGAATAAGCAAAATGGCGGGTTTAACTGCTCCGGGGATCGTTTGAATTTGAAAATGGGTTGTTTTTGCTGTCAGGGCAAACTAGCTCCATAGCTAAGGTCTTAACGAACGTCCATGAGAAATTTCAGCAAGAATGACGTCGGAATTCTGGATCACCAAAAAAGATGTTGAACTATAGCACATGAAAATTGGTAAAATGTGGGGTTTACCTTCTCCAGGGTTCATTTGACCTTGAAAATGGGCCGTTTTGACCGCTAGTGCCAACTGGCTCCATAGCTAAGATCTTAACGAACGTCTACAAAATTTTTTGGCAAAAATAACATAAAAAATCCTGATCACCAAAAAAGATGGTGAACTATAGAACACGAAAATCGACAAAATAGGGGATTTACTTGCACTGGGGTTCGTTTGACCTTTAAAATGGGCAGTTTTTTCCAGCAGGGCAAACTGGCTCATTAGCAAAGGTCATAACGAATGTCCATAAAAAATTCGGCAAATATACTGTTGCAATTCTGGATCACCAAAAAAGATGGTGAACTATAGCACACGAAAATTGACAAAATAGGGGGTTTACATGCTCTGGGTCTCGTTTGACCTTGAAAATGGGTCATTTTTACCGTCAGAGTAAACTGGTTCCATAACTAAGTTCTTAACGGATGTCCATGAAATTTTTTGACACAAATGACGTCAAAATTTCGGATTACTAAAAAAAATAGTTAATGTAGCACACGAAAATCGTCAAAATGGAGGGTTTACCTGCACTGGGGATAATTTGACCTTGAAAATGGGCCGTTTTGGCCGACAGAGAAAACTGGCTCCATAACTAAGAAATTAACGGACGTCCATGAAATATTTCAGCAAAAATGACTTCGGAATTCTAGATCATCAAAAAATATGGTGAACTATAGCACACAAAAATCGGCAAAATAGAGGGTTTACTTGCTCTAGGAAACGTTTGACCTTGAAAATGGGATGTTTTGGCCGTCAGGGACAACTGACTCCATAGCACAGTACTTAACGAACGTCCATGAAATTTTTTGGCAAAAATGACGCGTAAATTCTGGAATACCGAATAGGATGGTGAACTATAGCTCACGAAAATTGCCAAAATAGGGGGGTTTACCTGCTCCGGGGATCGTTTTACCTTGAAAATGGGTCATTTTTGCTATCAACGCCAACTAGCTCCATAGCTAAGGTCATAATGGACGTCCATGAAATTTTTAGGCAAAAATGACGTCGGAATTTCAGATCACCAAAAAAGATGGTGAATTATAGCAAACGAAAACTAGCAAAATGGGGGGTTTAACTACTCCAAGGCTCGTTTTACCTTGAAAATAGGTTGTTTTGACTGTCAGTGCGAACTGGCTCAATAGCTAAGTTCTTAACGAACGTCCATGAAATGTTTCGGCAAAAATAACATTGGAATTCTGGATCACCAAAGAAGACGGTGAACTATATAGCACCCGAAGATTGGCAAAATGGGTGTTTACCTGCTCCGCGACTCGTTTTACCTTGAAAATGGGCCATTTTGGCCGTCAAGGCCAACTGGCTCCATAGTTAAGGTCTTAACGGACGTCTATGAAAAGTTTCGACAAGAATAACATTGGATTTCCGAATCACCAAAAACGATTATGAACTATAGCGCATGAAAATTGGCAAAATGTGTTGTTTACCTGCTCAGCGGATCATTTGACCTTGAAAATAGGCCGTTTTGACCGTCAGTGCCAACTGGATCTAAAGCTAAGATCTTAACGGATGTGTACGAAAATTTTGGCTAAAAATAACGTCATAAATTCGGATCACCAAAAAAGATGGTGAAATATATAGCTCACGAAAATTGACAAAATAGGCGATTTAGCTGCTTCGGGGATCGTTTGACCTCGAAAATGAGATGTTTGAGCCGTTAGGGACAACTAGCTCCATAGCAAAGGTCTTAAAGAACATCCATGAAAAATTTTGGAAAAAATGTCATCGAAATTCCGTATCACCAAGAAAGATGGTGAACTAGCACACGAAAATTGGTGAAATAGGGGTTTACCTGCTTCGGAGCTCGTTTGACCTTGTAAATGGGCTATTTTAGCCGTCAGGTCCAACTCGCTCCACAACTAAGGTATTAAACGAACATCCATGAAAAATTTTGGCAAAAATTAAGTTAGAATTTCGGATCATCAAAAAAATGGTTAACTATAGCACACGAAAATAAGCAAAATAAGGGGTTTCTCTAGTCCGGGGATCGTTTGACCTTGAGAATGGGCTTAATTGGTAGTAAGAGCCAACTGGCTCCATAGCTAAGGTCTTAACGGACGTCCTTTAAATTTTTTGGCAAAAATTACATTGGAATTTCGGATCACCAAAAAATATGGTGAACTATAGCACACGAAAATTGACAAAATAGGGGGTTTACCTGCTTCGGGGTTCGTTTGAATTTTAAAATGGGTTGTTTTGGTTGTCAATGCCAATTGGCTCCATAGCTAAGGTCTTAACTAACGTCCACAAAATATTTCATCAAAAATGACGTCGGAATTCCCGATTAACAATAAAGATAGTGAACTATAACACACGAAAATCAGCAAAATTGAGGGTTTACCTGCTCCGGGGTTCATTTGACCTTGAAAATGGGCCGTTCTGGCTGTCAGGGCCAACTGGCTCCATAGCTAAGGTCTTAACGAACGTCCATGAAAAAATTCAGCAAAAATGACATCGGAATTCTGGATTACCAAAGAAGATGGTGAACTATAGCACACGAAAATCAGAAAAATATGTTGTTTACCTGCTCAGCGGATCATTTGACCTTGAAAATAGGCTGTTTTGACCGTCAGTGCCAATTGGATCTATAGCTAAGATCTTAACGGATGTGTACGAAAAATTTTGGCAAAAAATAACATCATAATTCTAGATCACCAAAAAAGATGGTGAAATATATAGCTCACGAAAATCGATAAAATAGGCGATTTACATGCTCCAGGGATTATTTGACCTCAAAAATGAGATGTTTGAGCCGTTAGGGACAACTAGTTCCATAGCAAAGGTCTTAAAGAACGTCCATGAAAATTTTTGGAAAAAATGTCATCGGAATTCCGTATCACCAACAAAGATGGTGAACTAACACACCAAAATTGGCGAAATAAGGGTTTACCCGCTTCGGAGCTCGTTTGACCTTGTAAATTGGCTGTTTTAGCCGTCAGGGCCAACTCGCTCCACAAC
Organism: Solanum gandarillasii; assembly: GCA_029582405.1. Classification (NCBI taxonomy): domain Eukaryota; kingdom Viridiplantae; phylum Streptophyta; class Magnoliopsida; order Solanales; family Solanaceae; genus Solanum; species Solanum gandarillasii. The sequence continues at coordinate 36,711 of JAJONY010078572.1, read as the reverse complement.
TAAGGTATTAAACGAACATCCATAAAAAAATTTGGCAAAAATTAAGTTAGAATTCTGGATCATTAAAAAAATGGTGAACTATAGCACACGAAAAGAAGCAAAAATAAGTGGTTTCTCTAGTCCGGGGATCGTTTGACCTTGAAAATGGGCTTAATTGGCAGTAAGAGCCTACTGGCTCCATAACTGAGGTCTTAACGGACGTCCATTAATTTTTTTGGAAAAAATTACATTGGAATTCTGGATCACCAAAAAATATGGTGAACTATAGCACACGAAAATAGACAAAATAGGGGGTTTACCTGCTCTGGGGTTTGTTTGAATTTTAAAATGGGTTGTTTTGGTTGTCAATGCCAACTGGGTTCATAGCTAAGGTCTTAACTAACGTCCATAAAAAATTTCATCAAACATGACGTTGGAATTTCCGATCAACAATAAAGATAGTGAACTATAGCATAGGAAAATCAGCAAAATTGAGGGGTTTACCTGCTCCGGGGTTCATTTGACCTTGAAAATGAGCCGTTCTGACGTCAGGGCCAACTAGCTCCATAGCTAAGGTCTTAACGAACGTCCATGAAAAATTTCAGCAAAAATGACATCGGAATTCTGGATTACCAAAAAAGATGGTGAACTATAGCACACGAAAATTAGAAAAATGTGTTGTTTACCTGCTCAGCGAATCATTTGACCTTGAAAATAGGTCGTTTTGACCGTCAGGGCCAACTAGCTCCATATCTAAGGTCTTAACGGACGTCCATGAGAAATTTCAGCAAAAATGACGTCGGAATTCTGGATCACCAAAAATTCATAGACTAAAGCACACAAAAATTGGAAAAATATGAGGTTTACCTATTTCGAGTATCGTTTGACCGTGAAAATGGGCCGTTTTGGCCGACAGAGCAAACTGGCTCCATTGCTAAGAAATTAACAGACGTCCATGAAATATTTCAGCAAAAATGACGTCGGAATTCTAGATCACCAAAAATGATAGTGAACTATAGCACACAAAAATCGGTAAAATAGGGAGTTTACCTGCTCTAGGAAACGTTTGACCTTGAAAATGGGATGTTTTGGCCGTCAGGGCCAACTTACTCTATAGCAAAGGTCTTAATGAACGTCGAAATTCTGGATTACCAAAAAGGATGCTGAACTATGCACACGAAAATTGCCAAAATATGGGGTTTACCTGCTCCAGGGATCGTTTTACCTTGAAAATGGGCCATTTTTGCTATCAAGGCCAACTGGCTACATAACAAAGGTCTTAATGGATGTCCATGAAATTTTTTGGCAAAAATGACGTCGAAATTTTGGATCACCAAAAAAAATGGTGAATTATAGCACAAAAAACTGGCAAAATGGGGGGTTTACCTACTCCGAGTCTCGTTTGACCTTGAAAATGGGTTGTATTGACCGTCAGTGCCAACTAGCTCAATAGCTAAGATCTTAACGGGCATCTACGATCCCCAATAAAGATAGTAAACTATAGCACACGAAAATTAGCAAAAAATGGGGGGTTTACCTGCTCTAAGGCTCGTTTGACCTTGAAAATGGGTTGTTTGAACCGTCAGGGCCAACTTTTCCATAGCTTAGGTCTTAACGATCGCCCATGAAAAATTTCGGCAAAAATGACGTCGAAATTTCGGATCACCAAAAAAAAATGGTGAACTATAGCACACGAAAATAGGCAAAATGTGGGGTTACGTGCTCCGGGGATCGTTTGACCTTAAAAATGGGTCGTTTTGGCCGTTAGAACAAACTGGCTCCATAGCTAAGGTCTGAATGAACGTGCATGAAATATTTTGGCAAAAATAAAGTCAAAATTTTGGATGACAAAAGAGATGGTGGACAAATAGTACACGAAAATCGTCAAAATGGGGCGTTTACCTACTCCGAGGTTCGTTTGACTTTAAAAATGGAACGTTATGGTCGTCAAGGCCAACTGTCTCCATAGCTAATGTCTTAATGGACGTCAATGAAAAATTTCGGTAAAAATGACGTCGAAATTCCGAATCACCAAAAAAAATGGTGAACTATAGCACATGAAAATTGGCAAAATGGGGGGTTTACCTGCTCTGGGGTTGTTTGACCTTTAAAATGGGTCGTTTTGGCCGTCAGGGCTATCTGGCTCCATATCTAAGGTCTTAACAAACGTCCATAAATTCTTTTGGCATAAATGACGTTGGAATTTTGGATCACCAATAAAGATATTGAACTATAGCACATGTAAATCGGCAAAATGGGGGTTTACCTACATCAGGGATCGTTTGACCTTGAAAACTGGGCCATTTTGGCCGTCAGGGTTAGCTTGCTCCATAATTAAGGTCTTAACGAACGTCAATGAAAAATTTCAGTAAAAATGACGTCATAATTCTAGATCACCAAAAAAGATGGTGCACTATAACACACGAAAATAGGCCATAAAGAGGGTTACCTGCTCAGAGGCTCATTTGACCTTGAAAATGGGGTTTTTTAACCGTCAGGACCAACTGGCTCCATAGCTAAGGTCTTAACGGACGTTCATGAGAATATTCGGCAAAAATGACGTTAGAATTTTAGATGACCAAAAAAGTAAGTGAATTATAGCACACGAAAATTGGCAAAAATGGGGGGGGGGGGTTACCTACTCCGAGACTCATTTAACCTCGAAAATGGGTTGTTTTGGCTAACTCGCTCCATAACTAATGTCTTAACTAATATCCATGATAAATTTCAAGAAAAATGACGTCGAAATTCTGGATCACCAAAAATTCATGGACTATAGCACACGAAAATTGGCAAAATGGGGGGTTAACCATCTTCGGGGAATGTTTGACCTTAAAAATGGGTTGTTTTGGCTGTCAGGGCCATCTGGCTCCATATCTAAGGTCTTAACGGTTGTCTATCAAAAATATTAGCAAAAATGTTGTCGGAATTCTGGATCACCAAAAAATATTGTGAACTATATAGCATACGAAAATAGGGAAAATGGGGGGTTTACCTGCTCCGAGGCTCACTGGACCTATTAAATGGGTTGTTTTTGCCAATTGACTCAATAGCAAAGGTCTTGATACACGTCTATGATAAATTTCAAGAAAAATGATGTCGGAATTTCGGATCACCAAAAATCCATAGACTATAGCACACGAAAATATACAAAATGGGGGGTTTACCATCTCTGGGGTTTGTTTGACCTTGAAAATGGGCCGTTTTGGCTGTCAGCGTCAACTGGCTCCATATCTAAAGTCTTAACGGATGTCTATGAAAAATATTGCCTAAAATGACATCGGAATGCCAAATCACCAAAAAAAATTATTAACTATAGCACACGAAAATAGGCAAAATGGGGGATTTTATATGCTCCGGGGCTCGTTTGACCTTGAAAATGGGTCGTTTTTGCCGTCACGGCCAACTGCAACAATAGCTAAGGTCTTAACGGACATCCATAAAAGATTCCAGCAAAAATAACGTCTTAATTCCAGATCACCAAAAAAGATGGTGAACTATAGCACACGAAAATCGGCAAAATGGGGGGTCTACCTTCTCCGAGGCTTGTTTAACCTTGAAGATGGGTTGTTTTCGCCGTCAGGGCCAACTGTCTACATATCAAATGTCTTAACGAACGCCCATGATTTTTTTTTACAAATATAACAACGTACTTCTGGATCACCAAAAATCAATGAACTATAGCACACAAAAATAGGTAAAATGGGGGCTATTCCTGCTCCAGGGATCGTTTGACCTTGAAAATAAGTTGTTTTGACCGTAAGGGCCAATTACCTCCATAGTTAAGGTCTTAACAGCCGTCTATGAAAAATTTTGGTAAAACTGACGTCGGAATTTCGGATCACCATAAAATATTGTGAACTATAGCACAAAAAAATGACAAAATGGGGACTTTATTTGCTCCATGACCCGTTTGACCTTGAAAATGTTTCGTTTTGGCCGTCAGGGCCAACTGGCTCCATAACTAAGGTCTTATAAAACGTCCATGAAAAATTTCGGCAAAAATGACATCAAAATTCTAGATCACCAATAAAGATGGTGAACTGTAGCACACGAAAATCCATAAAAAAGGTGGTTCACTAGCTCCGGGGTTCGTTTGACCTTGAAAATGTCTTGTTTTGGCCGTCAGGGCTAACTGGCTCCATAGCTAAGGTCTTAACGAATGTTCATGACAAATTTCGGCAAAAATGACGTCGGAATTATGAATTACCAAAAAAGATGGTGAACTATAGCGCACAAAAATAGGAAAAATGGGGATTTACCTGCTTTGAAGTTCGTTTGACCTGTTATGGACAACTGACTCCATTGCTTAGGTCTTAACGAACGTTAATGAAAATGTTTGGCAAAAATGATATCGGAATTCCGGATCACCAAAAACAATGGTGAAATATAGCACACAAAAATTAGCAAAATTGAGTGTCTACCAGCTCCGGGGATCGTTTGACCTTGAAAATGGTTCACTTTTGCCATCAGGGCCAACTGGCTCCATAACTAAGGTCTTAAAGGACGTATAAGAAAATTTTCGGCAAAAATGACGTCGAAATTCTAGATCACCAAAAATTCATGTACTATAGAACACGAAAATAGGCAAAATGGGGGCTTTACCTGCTTCGGGGCTCGTCTGGCCTTGAAAATGAGTCATTTTTGCCGTCAGGGCCAACTGGCTCCATTAATAACGTCTTAAAGGACGCCCATAAAATATTTAGGCAAAAATGACGTCGGAATTCCAAATCACCAAAAAGATGGTGAACTATAAGCACACGAAAATAGGTAAAATGGGGGGTTTACCGTCTCCGAGGCTCGTTTGACCTTGAAAATTGGCCGTTTTACCTGTTATGGCCAACTAACTCCATTGCTTAGATCTTAACGAACGTTCATGAAAAAGATCGACATAAATGATGTCGGAATTCCTGATCATAAAAAAAATGGTGAAATATAGCACACGAAAATTGTAAAAATGGGGGGTTTACCTGCTCTGAGGCTCGTTTGACCTTGAAAGTGGGTTGTTTTGGTCGTCGAAGCCAACTGGCTGCATAGATAAGGTCGTAACGAACGTCTATGACAAAGTTTGGCAAAAATAACGTCAGAATTCTAAATTACCAAAAAATATGGAGAACTATAGCACACAAAAATAGGCACAATGAGGGGTTTACCTATTTCGGGGATCGTTTGACCTTGAAAATGTATTGTTTTGGCCTTCAGTGACAACTAGCTCCGTAACTAAGGTTTTATTGGATGTCAATAAAAAATTTCAGCAAAAATGACGTCGGAATTCTGGATCACCAAAAATTCATGGATTATAGCACCCAAAAATCAATAAAATGGGGGTTTACCTACTCTGGGATTGTTTGACCTTGAAAATATTTCGTTTTGGCCGTCAGGGCCAACTGGCTCCATAACTAAGGTCCTATAAAACGTCCATGAAAAATTTCAGCAAAAATGACATCAAAATTCTTGATCACCAATAAATATGGTGAACTGTAGCACACGAAAATCCATAAAAAAAGTGGTTCACCTGCTTCGGGGATCGTTTGACCTTGAAAATGTGTTGTTTTGGCCGTCAGGGCTAACTGGCTCCATAGCTAAGGTCTTAACGAACGTCCATGACAAATTTTGACAAAAATGACGTTGAAATTATGAATTACCAAAAAAGATGGAGAACTATAGCGCACGAAAATAGGAAAAATGGGGATTTACCTGCTTTGAAGCTCGTTTGACCTGTTATGGACAACTGGCTCCATTGCTTAGGTCTTAACGAACGTTAATGAAAAAGTTTGGCAAAAATGATGTCGGAATTCCAGATCACCAAAAACAATAGTGAAATATAGCACACAAAAATCGGCAAAACTAAGTGTCTACCAGCTCCGGGGATCGTTTGACCTTGAAAATGGTTCACTTTTGCCATCAGGGCCAACTGGCTCCATAACTAAGGTCTTAAAGGACGTATAAGAAAATTTTCGGCAAAAATGACGTAGAAACTGAAAATGGCTCGTTTGACCTCGAAAATGGGTTGTTTTGGCCGTCGAAGCCAACTGGATGCATAGATAAGGTCGCAACGAACGTCTATGACAAATTTTGGCAAAATGTTAGGTTTACCTATTCTGGAGATCGTTTGACCGTGAAAATGAGCCGTTTTGGCCGTCAGAGCAAACTGGCTCTATAGCTAAGGTATTAATGTACGTCCATGAAATATTTCAGTAAAAATGACTTTGGAATTCTGGATCACCAAACAGGATGTTGAACAATAGCCCACAAAAATCGGCAAAATAGGAGGTTTACTTGCTCTAGGGAACGTTTTATCTTGAAAATGGGTTGTTTTGGCTGTCAGGGCCAACTGACTCCATAGCAAAGGTCTTAACGGAAGTCCATGAAAAATTTCGGCAAAATTGACGACGAAATTTTGGACTACCAAAAAAAATGGTGTACTATAGCAAACGAAAATTGCCAAAATGGGGGGTTTACTTGCTCCGGTGATCGTTTGACCTTGAAAATGGGTCATTTTTGCTATCAAGGTTAACTGACTCCATAGCTAAGGTCTTAATGGACGTCCATGAAAATTTTTGGCAAAATTAACGTCAGAATTTTGGATCACCAATAAAGATGGTGAATTATAACACACGAAAACTAGCAAAATGGGGGGTTTACCTACTCTGAGGTTCGTTTGACCTTGAAAATGGGTTGTTTTGACCGTTAGTGCCAACTGGCTCAATAGCTAAGATATTAACGGACGTCTACGATAAATTTTGGCAAAAATGACGTCGGAATTCTGGATCACCAAAGAAAATGGTGAACTATATAGCACACGAAGATTGGAGAAATGATTGTTTACATTCTTCGAGGCTCGTTTGACCTTGAAAATGGGCCATTTTGGCCGTCAAGGCCAGCTGGCTCCATAGTTAAGGTCTTAACGGATGTCCATGAAATTTTTTGACATAAATGACGTCGAAATTCAGGATCACAAAAAATCCATGGACTATTAGCACACAAAAATCGGCAAAATGATGGATTTACCTGCTCTATGGATTGTTTGACCTTGTAAATGAGTGGTTTTGGCCGTCAGGGCCTACTGTCTCCATATCCAAGGTCTTAACGGACGACCATGAAAAATTTCGACAAAAATGATGTTAGAAATCACATCACAAAAAAAGATGGTGAACTATAAAACACGATAACAGGCAAAATATGGGGCTAACCTGCTCTGAGACTCGTTTGACCTTCAGAATGGGATGTTTTGGCCATCACGGCCAATTGACTCCATAGCTTAGGTCTTAACGGATGTCCTTGATAATTTTTAGCAAAAATAACATCGGAAGTCTAAATCACCAAAAATGATGGTGAAATATAGCAAACGAAATTTGGCAAAATGGGGGGTTTACCTGCTCCGGGGATCGTTTGACTTAAAAATGGGTCATTTTTTCTTTCAGGCCCAACTGGATCCATAGCTAAGGTCTTAAAAGATGTCCATGAAATTTTTTGACAAAAATGAAGTCGGAATTCTGAATCACCAAAAAAGATAGTGAACTATAGTACACGAAAATCGGCAAAATGAGGTGTTTACCTACTTCGAAGCTCGTTTGACCTTGAAAATAGGTCGTTTTGACCATCAGTGCCAACATGCTCCATATCTAAGATCGGACGTCTACGAAAAAATTCGGCAAAAAAGACGTCGGAATTTTGGATCACCAAAAAACATGGTGAGCTATATAACATATGAAAATTGGCAAAATAAGGGGTTTACCAGCTCTGAGGCTTGTTTGAACTTGAAAATGGGCCAATTGGTCGTCAGGGTCAACTGGCTCCATAACTAAGGTCTTAACGGACCTCCATAAAAAATTTCAATAAAAATGACTTTGAAATTCCAGATCACCAAAAAAGATGGTGAACTATACCACTCAAAAATTTACAAAAGGGGGGCTTACCTGCTCCAGGGGTCGTTTGACATTTAAAATGGGACGTTTTGGCCGCCAGGGCCACCTGTCTCCGTAGCTAAGGTCTTAACGAACGTCCATGAAAATTTTTGGTAAAATTGACGTCAGAATTCTGGATCACCAAAATAGATAGTGACTATAGCACATGAATATCAGCAAAAAATGGGGGGTTTACCTGCTCTCAGGCTTGTTTGACCTTGAAATTGGGCCATTTTGGTCGTCAGGGCGAACTGTGTCCATAGCTAAGATCTTAACGAATGTCTACAAAAATTTCGGAAAAAAATAACAACGAAAATCTGGATCACCAAAATAATGGTGAACTATAGCACACGAAAATCGACAAAATAGGGGATTTACTTGCACTGGAGTTCGTTTGACCTTTAAAATGGGCAGTTTTTTCCAGCAGGGCAAACTGGATCATTAGCAAAGGTCATAACGAACGTCTATGAAAAATTCGGCAAATATACTGTCGCAATTCTGGATCACCAAAAAAGATGGTGAACTATAGCACACGAAAATCGACAAAATAAGGGGTTTACATGCTCGGGGGCTCGTGTGACCTTGAAAATGGGTCTTTTTGCCATCAGAGTAAAAACTGGCTCCATTACTAACGTCTTAACTAATGTCCATGAAATTTTTTGACACAAATGACATCGGAATTCCGGATCACTAAAAAAGATGGTGAACTATAGCACACGAAAATTGGCAAAATTGAGGGTTTACCTGGTCCAAGGACCATTTAACCTTGAAAATGGGCCGTTTTGACAGTCAGGGCCAATTAGCATTATAGCTAAGGTCTTAACGGATGTCCATGAAAAATTTCAGCAAAAATGACTTCGAAATGCTTGATCAACGAAAAATATGGTGAACTTGTAGCACAGGAAAATCGACAAAATTGGGGGTTTACCTACTTTGGGGATCGTTTAACCTTTAAAATGGGTCGTTTTGGCCGTAAGGACCTAATGGCTCCATAGCTAAGGTCATAATGAACGTCCATGAAATTTTTTAGTAAAAATGACGTTGGAATTCTGGATCACCAAAAAACATGGTGAACTATAGCATACGAAAATCGACAGAATGTGGGGTTTACCTGCTCCGGGGATCGTTTGACATTGAAAATAGGTTGTTTTGATCGTCAGTGCCAATTGACTCAATATCTAAGATCTTAATGGGTGTCTACTAAAACTTTCGGCAAAAATAACGTCGTAATTCTGAATCACTAAAAAGATGGTGAACTATAGCACACTAATATCGTTTGAATTTGAAAATGGGTCATTTTTGCTGTCAGGGTCAACTAGCTTCATATCTAATGTCTTGACGGATGTCCATGAGAAATTTCAGCAAGAATGATGTCGGAATTCTGGATCACCAAAAATTCAAGGACTATAGCACATGAAAATTGGCAAAATAGGAGGTTTACCTACTCCGGGATCGTTTGACCGTGAAAATGGGCGTTTTGGCTGTCAGAGCAAACTAGCTCCATAGCTAAGGTCTTAACAGACGTCCATGAAATATTTTAGTGAAAATGACTTCGGAATTCTAGATCACCAAAAAAGATGGTGAACTTTAGCACACAAAAATCCGAAAAATAGGGTTTTACCTTCTCTAGGGAATGTTTGACCTTGAAAATGGGTTTTTTGGCCGTCAGGGCCAACTGACTCCATATCTAACGTCTTAAAGAACGTCCATGAAAATTTTTGGTAAAAATGATGTCAGAAATCACGATCAGAAAAAAATATGGTGAACTATAACACACGAAAGTAGGCAAAATGGGAGGATTATCTGCTTCGAGGCTTGTTTGACATTGAAAATGGGACATTTTGGCCATCAAGGCCAACTGGCTCCATAGCTTAGGTCTTAATGGATGTCTGTGAAAATTTTCAGCAAAAATAACGTCAAAATTCTGGATCACCAAAAAATATGGTGAACTATGCACACAAAATTCGGCAAAATGGGGATTTACCTGCTCCGGGGATCGTTTGTCCTTGAAAATGGATAGTTTTTGCCGTCAAGGACAACTGGATCCATAGTTTTGGTCTTAAAGGATGTCCATGAAAATTTTTGATAAAAATGACGTCGTAATTCTGCATCACTAAGAAAGATAGTGAACTATAGCACACGAAAATCGGCAAATTGGGGTGTTTACCTGCTTCGAGGTTCGTTTGAGCTTGAAAATGGGTCTTTTTGACCGTCAGTGCCAACATGCTCCATATCTAAGATTGGAAGTCTACGATAAATTTTGGGAGAAAAGACGTCGGAATTTTGGATCAACAAAAAAGATGGTGAACTATATAGCGCACGAAAATTAGCAAAATGGGGGGTTTACCAGCTCCAAGACTCGTTTGATCTTGAAAATGGGCCAATTGGCCGTTATGGCTAACTGGCTCCATAGCTAAGGTCTTAACGGACCCCCATGAAAAAATTCAGTAGAAATGACTCCGGAATTCTGGATCACCAAAAAATATGGTGAACTATACCGTACAAAAATTGGCAAAATGAGGGGCTTACATCCTTTGGGGATCGTTTGACCTTTAAAATGGGCCATTTAGGCCGCCAGGCCAACAGTTTCCTTAGCTAAGGTCTTAACGGACGTCAATGAAAATTTTTGGCAAAAATAACGTTTGAATTCCAAATCACCAAAAAAGATGGTGAACTATAGAACACAAAAATTGATAAAAAAATAGGGGGTTTACCTGCTCTGAGGCTCGTTTGTCCTTGAAAATAGGCCATTTTGGTCGTCAGGGCCAACTGGCTCCATAGGTAAAGTCTTAAAGGACGTCCAAAAAAAATTGCCAAAAATGACGTCGAAATTCCTGATCACCAAAAAAGATGGTGAAATAAGAAAAATGGGGGGTTTACCTGCTCCGGGGATCATTTGAACTTGAAAATGGGTCATTTTTGCTATCAGGGCAAACTAGCTCCATAGCTAAGGTCTTAACGAACGTCCATGAGAAATTTCAGCAGGAATGACGTTGAAATTCTGGATCACCAAAAAAGATGCTGAATTATAACACATGAAAATCGGTAAAATGTGGGGTTTACCTACTCTGGGGTTCGTTAGACCTTGAAAATGGTTCATTTTGACCGTCAGTGCCAACTGGCTCCATAGCTAAGATCTTAATGAATGTCTACAAAAAAATTCGACAAAATTAACATCGAAAATTTGGAACATCAAAAAAGATGGTAAACAATAACACACGAAAATCAACAAAATAGGGGGTTTACATGCTCTGTGTCTCGTTTGACCTTGAAAATGGGTCGTTTTTGCCGTCAGAATAAACTGGCTCCATAACTAGGTTCTTAACGGATGTCCATGAAACTTTTTGACACAAATGACGTCGGAATTCTGGATCACTAAACAAGATAGTTGACTATAGCACACAAAAATCGTCAAAATGGAGGGTTTACCTGCATCGGGGATCATTTGACCTTGAAAATGGGCCGATTTACCGTCAGGGTCAATTGGCTCCATAAATAAGCTCTTAACGGACGTCCATGAAAAATTTCAGCAAAAATGACTTCGAAATTCTGGATCAACAAAAAATATGGTGAACTATAGCACACGAGAATCGACAAAATTGGGGGTTTACCTACTCTGGTGATCGTTTGAACTTTAAAATGGATCGTTTTGGCCGTCAGAACCAACTGTCTCCATAGCTAAGGTCTTAAAAAAAACCATGAATTTTTTTAGCAAAAATGACGTTGGAATTCTGAATCACCAAAAAATATGGTAAACTATAGGACACGAAAATCGATAGAAAGTGGGGTTTACCTGCTCCGGGGCTCGTTTGACCTTGAAAATAGGCTATTTTGACCGTCAGTGCCAACTGGCTCCATAGCTAAGATCTTAACGAACGTCTACAAAAATTTCAATAAAAATAGCGTCGCAATTCCGGATCACCAAAAAAGATGGTGAACTATACATTAAATTGACAAAAATGGGGGGTTTACCTGCTCCGGGGATCATTTGACTTTGAAAATGGGTTGTTTTGGCCGTCAAGGCCAACTGGATATATAGCTAAGGTCTTAAGGAACGTCCATGAAAAATTTTGGCAAAAATAATGTCGAAATTCTGGATCTCCAAAAATGATGGTGAACTAGCACACAAAAATCGACAAAATAGGGGTTTTTATGCTCCGTGGCTCGTTTGACCTTGAAAATAGGTCGTTCTTGCCGTCAGAGTAAAAATTGGTTCCATAACAAGGGTCTTAACGAATGTCCCTGAAAACCTTTGACACAAATGACTTCGGAAATCCGAATCACTAAAAAAGATGGTGAACTATATTATACGAAAATCGGCAAAGTGGAGGGTTTACCTGCTCCGAGGATTATTTGACCATGAAAATGAGCCGTTTTGACTGTTTAGGCCAACTGGCTCTTTATTAAGGTCTTAGCGAACGCCCATAAAAAATTTCGACAAAAATCACGTCGGAATTCTGGATCACCAAAAATATGATGAACTATAGCACACGAAAATCGATATAATGGGGGTTTACCTGCTCTGAGGCTCGTTTGACCTTGAAAATGGGCCGTTTTGGCCATTAGGGCCAACTGGCTCCATAACTAAGGTCTTAACGGATGTCCATGAAAATTTTCAGCAAAAATGATGACGAAATTCTGGATCACCAAAAAATATGGTGAACTATAGCACACAAAAATTGGCAAAATGGGGGTATTATCAGCTTCGGGATCATTCGACCTTGAAAATGTTTCGTTTTTGCCGTTAGGGCCAACTGACTCCATAACTAAGGTCTTAACGGACGTCCATGATAATTTCGGCAAAAAAGACATCGGAATTCCGGATCACCAAAAAAGATGGTTAACTATAGCACATGAAATTAAGCAAAATGTGGGGTTTACCTGTTCCGGGGATCATTTGACCTTGAAAATGAGCTGTTTTGACCATCAGTGCCAATTGAATCCTTAGCTAATGTCTTAATGGACGTCTACAAAAATTTCGGCAATAATGATGTTGGAATTCCGGATCAACAAAAAAGATGGTGAACTTTAGTACACGAAAATCAACAAAATTGGGGGTTTACCTGCTCTGGGCTTGTTTGACCTTGAAAATGGGCCGTTTTGGCCATCAGGGCCAACTGGCTCCATATCTAAGGTCTTAGCAAACGTTCATGAAAATATTCAGAAAAATGACGTCGGAATTTCGGATCACAAAAAAAAAGGTGAACTATAGCACACCAAAATCAACAAAATGTGGAGTATACCTGCTCCGGGGTTCGTTTGACCTTGAAAATGGGTAGTTTAGGCCTTCAAGGCCAACTGACTCCATAGCTAAGGTCTAAACGAACGTCTATGAAAATTTTTAGAAAAAAAAGACGTCGGAATTCTGGATCACCAAAAAGATAGTGAACTATAGCACACGAAAATCGGCAAAATGAGGTGTTTACCTACTTCGAGGCTCGTTTGACCTTGAAAATGGGTCGTATTTGCCGTCATGCCCAACTGGATTCATAGCTAAGGTTTTAAAAGACGTCCATGAAAGTTTTTGGCAAAACTGACGCCGGAATTCTGGATCACCAAAAAAGATAGTGAACTATAGCACACGAAAATCGGTAAAATGAGGTGTTTACCTACTTCGAGGCTCGTGTGACCTTGAAAATGGGTCGTTTTGACCGTCAGTGCCAACATGCTGCATATCTAAGATCGGGCGTCTACGAAAAATTTTGCCAAAAAAGACTTCGAAATTTTATATCACTAAAAAACATGGTGAACTATATACCATACGAAAATCGGCAAAATGTGGGGTTTACCAGCTCTGATGCTTGTTTGACCTTGAAATTGGGCCAATTGGCCGTTAAGGTCAACTGGCTCCATAGCTAAGGTCTTAACGGACCTCTATGAAAAATTTCAGTAAAAATGACTTCGAATTTCCGGATCACCAAAAAAGATAGTGAACTATACCACACAAAAATTGGCAAAAGGGAGGCTTACCTGCTCCGGTGATCGTTTGACCTTTCAAATGGGAAGTTTTGGCCGCCAGGGCCAACTGTCTCCATAGCTAAGGTATTAACAGATGTCCATGAAAATTTTTGGCAAAATTGACATCGAAATTTCGGATCACCAAAAAAGATAGTGAACTGTAGCACACGAAGATCTGCAAAAAAATGGGGGGTTTACCTTCTCTCAGGCTCGGTTGACCTTGAAAATGAGCCATTTTGGTCGTCAGGGCCAACTGGCTCCATAACTAAGATCTTAATGAACGTCTACAAAAAATTACAGCAAAAATAACATCAGAATTTCGGATCACCAAAATAGATAGTGAACTATAGCACACAAAATCGACAAAATAGGGGGTTTACTTGCTCTGGGGTTCGTTTGACCTTTAAAATGGGCATTTTTGGCCATTAGGGCCAACTGTCTCATTAGCAAAGGTCATAACGAACGTTAGTGAAAAGTTTTGACAAATATAATGCCGAAATTTGGATCACCAAAAAAGATGGTGAACTATAGCACACGAAAATCGACAAAATAGGGTGTTTACATGCTCTGGGCTCGTGTGACCTTGAAAATGGGTCGTTTTTGCCGTCAGAGTAAAAACTGGCTCCATTACTAACGTCTTAGTGGATGTTCATGAAATTTTTTGACACAAATGACATCGGAATTTCGGATCACTGAAAAAGAAGGTGAACTATAGCACACGAAAATCGGCAAAATTGAGGGTTTACCTGCTCCAAGGACAATTTAACCTTGAAAATGGGTCGTTTTGACTGTCAGGGCCAATTAGCACTATAGCTAAGGTCTTTACAGATGTCCATTAAAAATTTCAACAAAAATGACTTCAAAATTCTTGATCACCGAAAAATATAGTGAACTACAGCATAGGAAAATCGACAAAATTGGGGGTTTACCTACTTTGGGGATCGTTTGACCTTTAAAATGGGTCATTTTTGCCGTAAGGACCTAATGTCTCCGTAGCTAAGGTCATAATGAACGTCCATGAAATTTTTTAATAAAAATGACGGTGGAATTGTGGATCACCAAAAAACATGGTGAACTATAGCATACGAAAATCGACAGAATGTGGGGTTTACCTGCTCCGGGGATTGTTTGACCTTGAAAATAGGTTGTTTTGACCATTAGTGCCAACTGACTCCATAACTAAGATCTTAACGGACGTCTACAAAAAATTTTGGCAAAAATAACGTCGGAATTCTGAATCACCAAAAAAGATGGTGAACTATAGCACAGTAATATCGTTTGAATTTGAAAATGAATCATTTTTTCTGTCAGGGTCAACTAGCTCCATATATAAGGTCTTAACGGACATCCATGAGAAATTTCGGCAAGAATGACGTCGGAATTCTGGATCACCAAAAATTCAAGGACTATATAGCACATGAAAATCGGCAAAATGGGAGGTTTACCTACTCCGGGGATTAATAGGCCGCTTTGGCCGTCAGAGAAAACTAGCTCCATAGCTAAAGTCTTAACAGACTTCTATGAAATAGTTTTGCAAAAATGACTTCGGAATTCTAGATAACCAAAAAAGATGATGAACTATAGCACACGAAAATTGGGAAAATAAGAGGTTTACCTTCTCTAGGGAATGTTTGACCTTGAAAATGGGTTGTTTTTCTCGTCAGGGCCAACTGACTCCATATCTAACGTCTTAACGGACGACCATGAAATATTTCGGCAAAAATGAATTCAAAATTTTGGATTACCAAAAAAGATGGTGAACAATAGCACTTGAAAATTACCAAAATTGGGGTTTTACCTACTCGAGGAATCGTTTGACCTTGAAAATGGGTCCTTTTTGCTGTCAAGGCCAACTAGCTCCATAGCTAAGGTTTTAATAGACGTCCATGAATTTTTCTGGCAAAAATGACGTCGAATTTTGGATCATAAAAAAAGATGGTAAATTATAGCATACGAAAACTGGTAAAATGGGGGGTTTACCTACTCTAGAGATCGTTTGACCCAGAAAATAGGTCGTTTTGACGTCAATGCCAATTGGATCTATAGCTAAGATCTTAACGGATGTCTACGAAAATTTTTGGCAAAAATAAAGTCAGAATTTTGGATCACCAAAAAACTTGGTGAACTACAGAACACGAAAATTGACAAAATGGGCGATCTACTTACTCCGAGGTTCGTTTGATCTGGATAATGGGATGTTTAATCCGTCAGGGCCAACAACCTCCATATCTAAGGTCTTAAAGAACGTCCATGAAAAATTTCATAAAAAATGTCATAGAAATTCCGAATCACCAACAAAGATGGTGAAATGTAGCACATGAAAATTGGCAAAATAGGGATTTACCGGCTTCGGGGCTCGTTTGACCTTGTAAATGGGTTGTTTTAGCCGTCAGGGTCAACTCACTCCGTAACATAGGTCTTAAACGTACATCCATGAAATATTTCGACAAAAATTAAGTCAGAATTCTGGATCACCAAAAAAGATGGAGAACTATAGCACTCGAAAATAAGCAAAATACGGGGTTTACCTGCCCCGGGGATCGTTTGATCATGAAAATGGGCTTAATTGGCTGTCAGGGCCAACTGGCTCCATAGCTAGGGTCTTAACGGACGTCCATGAAAATTTTAAGCTAAAATGACGTCGGAATTCAGAATCACAAAAAATTCATGGACTATAGCACACGAAAATTGGCAAAATGAGGGGTTTACCTGCTCTGGGGATTGTTTGACCTTGAAAACAAGTTGTTTTGGCCGTCAGGGCCAACTGTCTCCATTTCTAAGGTCTTAATGGACGTCTATGAATAATTTTGGCAAAAATGATGTCAGAAATCACGATCACAAAAAGAGATGGTGAACTATAACACTCTAAAATAGGCAAAATGAGGGGATTAACAGCTCTGAGGCTCGTTTGACCTTGAAAATGAGACCTTTTTGCCATCAGGGCCAACTGGCTCCATAACATAGGTCTTAATGGATATCCGTGAAAATTTTAAGCAAAAATGACGATGAAATTCTGGATCACCAAAAAAAATGGGGAACTATGCACACAAAATTTGGCAAAATGGGGGTTTACCTGCTTCGGGGATCGTTTGACCTTGAAAATGGATCCTTTTTGCCGTCAAGGACAACTGGATACATAGTTATGGTCTTGAAGGATGTCTATGAAATATTTTGGCAAAACTGACGTCGGAATTCCAGATCACCAAAAAACAGAATGAACTATAACACACGAAAATCGTCAAAATGGGGTGTTTACCTACTCCGAGGTTCGTTTAACCTTGAAAGTGGGTCGTTTTGACCATCAGTGCCAACATGCTCCATATTAAAGATCGAACCACTACGAAATATTTCGGGAAAAAAGACGTCCAAAATTTTGGATCACCAAAAAATATGGTGAACTATATAGCATATGAAAATTAGGCAAAATGGGGGGTTTACCAGCCCCGAGACTCGTTTGACCTTGAAAATGGGCCAATTAGCTGTCAGGGCCAACTTGCTCCATAACTAAGGTCTTAACGGACCTCCATGAAAAAATTCAGTAAAAATGACTTCGGAATTCAGGATCACCAAAAAAGATGGTGAATTATACCACACAAAAATTGGCAAAAGGAGTGGCTTACAACCTCCGGAGATCGTTTGACCTTTAAAATGGGTCATTTTGGCCGTCAAGGCCAACTATATCCATAGCTAAGGTCTTAACGGCCGTCAATAAAAATTTTTGGCAAAAATAACGTCGGAATTCCAAATCACCAAAAAAGATAGTGAACTATAGCACACGAAAATCAGTAAAAAATGGGGGGTTTACCTATTCTGAGGCTCTTTTAACCTTGAAAATGGGACATTTTGGTCGTCAGGGCCAACTGGCTCCATAGGTAAAGTCTTAAAGGACATCCAAAACAAATTTCGCCAAAAATGCCGTCGTAAATCCTGATCACCAATAAAGATGGTGAAATAAGCAAAATGGCGGGTTTACCTGCTCCGGGGATCGTTTCAACTTGAAAATGGGTTGTTTTTGCTGTCAGGGCAAACTAGCACCATAGCTAAGGTCTTAACGAACGTCCATGAGAAATTTCAGCAAGAATAACGTAGGAATTTTGGATCACCAAAAAAGATGTTGAACTATAGCACATGAAAATTGGTAAAATGTGGGGTTTACCTTCTCCAGGGTTCATTTGACCTTGAAAATGGGCCGTTTTGACCGCTAGTGCCAACTGGCCCATAGCTAAGATCTTAACGAACGTCTACAAAATTTTTTGGCAAAAATAACATAAAAAATCCTGATCACCAAAAAAGATGGTGAACTATAGAACACGAAAATCAACAAAATAGGGGGTTTACTTGCTATGGGTTCATTTGACATTTAAAATGGGCAATTTTGGCTATCAGGGCCAACTGGCTCATTCGCAAAGGTCTTAACGAACATCCATGAATTTTTTTGGCAAATACTATGTACAAATTCCTGATCACCCAAAAAGATGGTGAACTATAGCACACGAAAATTGACAAAATAAGGGGTTTACAAGCTCTGGGTCTCGTTTGACCTTGAAAATGGGTCATTTTTACCGTTAGAGTAAATTGGCTCCATAACTAAGTTCTTAACGGATGTCCATGAAATTTTTTGACATAAATGACGTTGAAATTCCGGATCACTAAAAAAAATGGTTAATATAGCACACGAAAATCGTCAAAATGGAGGGTTTACCTGCACCGAGGATCATTTGACCTTGAAAATGGGTCGTTTTGACCGTCAGGGTCAACTGGCTCCATAGCTAAGGTCTTAACAGACGTCCATTAAAAATTTCAGCAAAAATAACTTCGAAATTCTGGATCAGCAAAAAATATGGTGAACTGTAGCACACGAAAATCGACAAAATTGGGGGTTTACCTACTCTAGGGATCGTTTGACCTTTAAAATGGGTCGTTTTGTCCGTCAGGACCAATTGTCTCCAAAGCTAAGGTCTTAAAAAATGTCCATAAAAATTTTTAGTAAAAATGACGTTGGAATTCTGAATCACCAAAAAAGATGGTGAACTATAGTACACAAAAATCAGTAGAAAGTGCGATTTACCTGCTCCGGGGATCGTTTGACCTTGAAAATGGTTCATTTTTGTCGTTATGGCCAATCGATTCCATAGCTAACGTCTTAACAGATGTCAATGAAAAATTATGGCAAAGATAACGTCGGAATTCTTGATCACCAAAAAAGATGGTGAACTATAACACATGAAAATTGGCTAAATGGGGGGTTTACCGTCTACAAGGTTCATTTGACCTTGAAAATGGGTCGGTTTTGCATTCAGGGCCAACTAGCTACATAACTAAGGTCTTAATGGATGTCAATGAAAAATTAAGGCAAAAATGACGTCGAAATTCCGGATCACCAAAAAAGATGGTGAACTAGCACACGAAAATCGGCAAAATGGGGTTTACCTGCTCCAATGCTTGTTTAACCTTGAAAATGGGTCGTTTTGGCCGTAAGAGCAAACTGGCTCACTATCTAAGGTCTTAACGGAAGTCCTTGAAAAGTGTTGAAAAAAATGACTTCGAAATTCTGGATCACCGAAAAAGCTGGTGAACTATAACAAATGAAAATCGGAAAAATGGGGGGTTTACCTACTCTAGGGATCGTTTGAAATTGTAAATGGGTCATTTTTGCTATCAGGGTCAACTAGATCCATATCTAAGGTATTAACGGATGTCCATGAGAAATTTCGGCAAAAATGACGTCAGAATTCTGAATCACCAAAAATTCATGGACTAAAGCACATAAAAATCGGCAAAATGGGAGGTTTACCTACTCCGGGGATCGTTTGATCGTGAAAATAGGCCGTTTTGGCCGACAAAGAAAATTGGCTCCATAGCTAAGAAATTAACGGACGTCCATGAAATATTTCAGCAAAAATGACTTCGAAATTCTAGATCATCAAAAAATATGGTGAACTATATCACACGAAAATCGGCAAAATAGAGGGTTTACCTGTTCTAGGAAACGTTTGACCGTGAAAATGGGATGTTTTAGCCGTCAGGGACAACTGACTCCATAGCACAGGACTTAACGAACGTCCATGAAAATTTTTGGCAAAAATGACGCGGAAATTCTGGAATACCAAATAGGATGGTGAACTATAGCACACGAAAATTGCCAAAATAGGGGGGTTTACTTGCTCCGGGGATCGTTTTACCTTGAAAATGGGTCATTTTTGCTATCAACGCCAACTAGCTCCATAGCTAAGGTCATAATGGACGTCCATGAAATTTTTAGGCAAAAATGACGTCGGAATTTCAGATCACCAAAAAAGATGGTGAATTATAGCAAATGAAAACTTGCAAAATGGGGGGTTTAACTACTCCAAGGCTCGTTTGACCTTGAAAATGGGTTGTTTTGACTGTCAGTGCGAACTGGCTAGCTAAGTTCTTAACGGACGTCCATGAAAAGTTTCGGCAAAAATAACATTGGAATTCCGGATCACCAAAGAAGACGGTGAACTATATAGCACACGAAGATTGGCAAAATGGGTGTTTACCTGCTCCGCGACTCGTTTGACCTTGAAAATGGGCCATGTTGGCCGTCAAGGCCAACTGGCTCCATAGTTAAGGTCTTAACGGACGTCCATGAAAAGTTTTGACAAGAATAACATTGGATTTCCGAATCACCAAAAAAGATTATGAACTATAGCGCATGAAAATTGGCAAAATGTGTTGTTTACCTGCTCAGCGGATCATTTGACCTTGAAAATAGGTCGTTTTGACCGTCAGTGCCAACTGGATCTATAGCTAAGATCATAACGGATGTGTACGAAAAATTTTGGCAAAAAATAACGTCATAAATTCGGATCACCAAAAAAGATGGTGAAATATATAGCTCACGAAAATCGACAAAATAGGCGATTTACCTGCTCCAGGGATTGTTTGACCTCGAAAATGAGATGTTTGAGCCGTTAGGGACAACTAGCTCCATAGAAAAGGTCTTAAAGAACGTCCATGAAAATTTTTGGAAAAAATGTCATCGGAATTCCGTATCACCAACAAAGATGGTGAACTAACACACCAAAATTGGCGAAATAAGGGTTTATCTGCTTCGGAGCTCGTTTGACCTTGTAAATGGGCTGTTTTAGCCGTCAGGGCCAACTCGCTCCACAACTAAGGTATTAAACGAACATCCATGAAAAATTTTGGCAAAAATTAAGTTAGAATTCTGGATCATTAAAAAAATGGTGAACTATAGCACACGAAAAGAAGCAAAAATAAGTGGTTTCTCTAGTCCGGGGATCGTTTGACCTTGAAAATGGGCTTAATTGGCAGTAAGAGCCTGTTGGCTCCATGACTAAGGTCTTAACAGACGTCCATTAAATTTTTTGGAAAAAATTTCATTGGAATTCCGGATCACCAAAAAATATGGTGAACTTTAGCACACGAAAATAGACAAAATAGGGGGTTTACCTTCTCCGGGGT
Organism: Solanum gandarillasii; assembly: GCA_029582405.1. Lineage (NCBI taxonomy): Eukaryota > Viridiplantae > Streptophyta > Magnoliopsida > Solanales > Solanaceae > Solanum > Solanum gandarillasii. The sequence goes on along the minus strand of JAJONY010078572.1, from coordinate 15,415 downwards.
TTGTTTGAAATTTAAAATGGGTTGTTTTGGTTGTCAATGCCAACTGGCTTCATAGCTAAGGTCTTAACTAACGTCCATAAAAAATTTCATCAAAAATGACGTCGGAATTTCCGATCAACAATAAAGATAGTGAACTATAGCACAGGAAAATCAGCAAAATTGAGGGGTTTACCTGCTACGGGGTTCATTTGACCTTGAAAATGAGCCGTTCTGGCCGTCGGGGCCAACTGGCTCCATAGCTAAGGTCTTAACGAACGTCCATGAAAAATTTCAGCAAAAATGACATCCGAATTCTGGATTACCAAAAAAGATGGTGAACTATAGCACACGAAAATCAGAAAAATGTGTTGTTTACCTGCTCAGCGAATCATTTGACCTTGAAAATAGGCCGTTTTGACCGTCAGGGACAACTAGCTCCATATCTAAGGTCTTAACGGACGTCCATGAGAAATTTCGGCAAGAATGACGTCGGAATTCTGGATCACCAAAAATTAATGGACTAAAGCACACAAAAATTGGAAAAATGGGAGGTTTACCTATTCCGGGTATCGTTTGACCGTGAAAATGGGCCGTTTTGGCCGACAGAGCAAACTGGCTCCATTGCTAAGAAATTAACGGACGTCCATGAAATATTTCAGCAAAAATGACGTCGGAATTCTAGATCACCAAAAAAGATAGTGAACTATAACACATAAAAATCGGTAAAATATGGAGTTTACCTGCTCTAGGAAACGTTTGACCTTGAAAATGGGATGTTTTGGCCATCAGGGCCAACTTACTCTATAGCAAAGGTCTTAATGAATGTCCATGAAAATTTTTGGCAAAAATGAAGTTGAAATTCTGGATTACCAAAAAGGATGCTGAACTATGCATACGAAATTGCCAAAATGTGGGGTTTACCTGATCCAGGGATCGTTTTACCTTGAAAATGGGTCATTTTTTCTATCAAGGCCAACTGGCTACATAGCAAAGGTCTTAATGGACGTCCATGAAATTTTTTCACAAAAATGACGTCGAAATTTTGGATCACCAAAAAAGATGGTGAATTATAGCACAAAAAACTGGCAAAATGGGGGGTTTACCTACTCCGAGTCTTGTTTGACCTTGAAAATGGGTTGTATTGACTATCAGTGCCAACTAGCTCTTTAGATAAGATCTTAACGGGCATCTACGATCCCCAATAAAGATAGTAAACTATACCACACGAAAATTAGCAAAATGGGGGGTTTACCTGCTCTGAGGCTCGTTTGACCTTGAAAATGGGTTGTTTGAACCGTCAGGGCCAACTTTTCCGTAGCTAAGGTCTTAACGATCGCCCATGAAAATTTTCGGCAAAAATGACGTCGGAATTTCGGATCACCAAAAAAAAATGGTCAACTATAGCACACGAAAATAGGCAAAATGTGGGGTTACATGCTCCGGGGATCGTTTGACCTTGAAAATGGGTCGTTTTGGCCGTTAGAACAAACTGGCTCCATAGCTAAGGTCTGAATGAACGTGCATGAAATATTTTGGCAAAAATAAAGTCAAAATTTTGGATGACAAAAGAGATGGTGGACAAATAGCACACGAAAATCGTCAAAATGGGGCGTTTACCTGCTCCGAGGTTCGTTTGACTTTAAAAATGGAACGTTATGGTCGTCAGGGCCAACTGTCTCCATAGCTAATGTCTTAATGGACGTCAATGAAAAATTTTGGTAAAAATGACGTCGGAATTCCGAATCACCAAAAAAGATGGTGAACTATAGCACATGAAAATCGGCAAAATGGGGGGTTTACCTGCTCTGGGGTCATTTAACCTTAAAAATGTGTCATTTTGGCCGTCAGGGATAATTAGCTCCATATCTAAGGTCTTAACGAACGTCCATGAAAAATTTTAGCAAAAATGACGTTGGAAATCCGGATCACCAAAAATGATGGTGAACTATAGCATACGAAAATTGGTCAAATGGTAGGTTTACCTGCTCCGAGGTTCGTTTGACCTTGAAAATGGGTTGTTTTGGCCGTCAGGGCCAACTAACTCCATCGATAAAGTCTTAACAGACGTACATGAATTATTTCGGCAAAAATGACTTCAGAATTCTGGATCACAAAAAAAATGGTAATCAATAGCACACGAAAATCAGAAAAATAGGGGGTTTACCTGCTTTGAGGCTCGTTTGACCTTGAAAATGGGAAGTTTTTGCTGTCAGGGACAACTAGCTATATTCTAAGGTATTAATGGACGTCCATGAATTTTTTTGGAAAAAATGACATCGAAATTTTGGATCACCAAAACTTCAAGGACTATAGCACACGAAAATTGGCAAAATGGGGGGGGAGGGGTTTACCTGCTCAGAGACTCGTTTGACCTTGAAAATGTGCGTTTTAGGCCGTCAGGGCTAACTGGCTCCATATTTAAGGTCTTAACAGACGTTCATTAAAACTTTCAGCAAAAATGACATTGGAATTCTGGATCACCAAAATAGATGGTAAACTATAGCGCACGAAAATCGGAAAAATGGTGGGTTTACCTTCTTTGGTGTTCGTTTGACCTTTAAAATGGGTTGTTTTGGTTGTTAGGGCCAACTATCTCCATAGCTAAGTTCTAACGGACGTCCATGAAAAATTTCATCAAAAATAACGAGGGAATTCTGGATCACTACAAAAGATAGTGAACTATAGCACACGAAAATCAGTAAAATGGGGAGCTTCCCGGCTCCGAGGCTCATTTGACCTTGAAAATAGGCCGTTTTGGCCATCAGGGCCAACTGGCTCCATAATTAAGGTCTTAAGAGATGTCAGAATTCCGGATCACCAAAAAAGATGGTGAACTATAGCACACAAAAATTGGCAAAATGGGGCGTTTGCCTGCTCCAGGGCTCGTTTGACCTTGAAAATGGGACGTTATGACCGTGAGGGACAACTGGCTCCTTAACTAAGCTATTAACGGACGTCCATTAAAAATTTCAGTAAAAATGACGTCGAAATTCTGAATCACATAAAATCCATGAACTATAGCACACGAAAATCGGCAAAATGGGAGGTTTACCTGCTCCAGGGTTTGTTTGACCTTGAAAATGGGCCGTTTTGTCCGTCAGGGAGAACTGACTCCATAGCTCAGGGTTTAACAGACATCCATGAAATATATCGCCAAAAATGATATAGAAATTCCAAATGACCAAAAATCCATTGTCTATAGCACATGAAAATTGGCAAAATAGTGGGTATACCTGCTTCGGGGATCGTTTGACCATGGAAATGGAATGTTTTATCTGTCAGGGCCAACTGGCTCTATAGCTAAGGACTTCACGGACGTCCATGAAAAATTTCGGCAAAAATGACGTCGTAATTCTAGATTACCAGAAAAGATGGTGAACTATAGCACTCGAAAATCGACAAAATGAGGGAAGGTTTACCTGCACCGAGGCTCATTTAACCTTGAAAATGAGATGTTTTGGCCATCACGGCAAACTGGCTCCATAGCTAATATCCTAACGGACGTCCATGAAATATTTCAACCAAAATAACGTTGGAATTTTCTCGATCACAAAAAATCCATAGACTATAACACATGAAAATCAGCAAAATGGAGTGTTTACCTAATTCGGGGTTAGTTTGACCTGGGAAATGAGTAGTTTTGGATGTCAGGGATAACTGGCTTTATAACTAAGGTCTTACGGATGTCCATGAAATTTTTTGGCAAAAATGACGTCGAAATTCACAATCACAAAATAAGATAGTGAATTATAGCACAGGAAAATAGGCAAAATGGGGGGCTTACCTGCTCTGTGGATCGTTTGACCTTGAAAATGGGCCGTTTGGGCCATCAGGGCCAACTGGCTCCATAGCTAAGGTGTTAACGTACGCCCATGAAAAAATTTGGGCAAATATGACGTCGGATTTCTGGATCACCAAAAAAGATGGTGAACTATAGCTCACAAAAATAGACAAAATGAGGCTTTTCCTGTTCCGGGATTTGTTTGACATTGAAAATGGGCCGTTTTGGCCATCAGGGCCAACTGTCTCCATAGCTAAGGTCTTAACGAACGTCCATGAAGTTTTTTAGCAAAAATGAGATCAAAATTCTGGATTACCAAAAGAGATGGTGAACTATAGCACATGAAAATCAGCAAAATGAAGGGTTTACCTACTCCGAGTATCTTTTGACCTTGAAAATAGGTCATTTTGACCGTTAGGGCCAAATGGCTCCATAGCTAAGGTCTTAACGACTTCCAAGATAAACTTTGACAAAAATGACGTCAAATTTCCAGATCACCAAAAACGATAGTGAACTATAGCACATAAAAATTGACAAAATGGGGGGTTTACCTACTCCGGGGGTCGTTCGACCTTGAAAATGGGTTGTTTTGGCCGTCAGGTCCAACTGGCTCCATAGCTAAGGTCTTAACGAACGTCCATCAATTTTTTTGGCAAAAATGACGTCGGAATTCTGGATCACCAAATAAGATGGTGAACTATAGCACATGAAAATTGGTAAAATGGGGGAGTTTACCGGCTCCGAGACTCGTTTGACCTTGAAAATGGTCCGTTTTGGCCGTCAGGGCCAATTGTCTCCATAACTAAGGTCTTAATGAACGTCCATGAAAAATTTCGCCAAAACTGACATCAAAATTCCAGATCACCAAAAAGGATGGTGAACTCTAGTACACTAAAATAGGTAAAATGGGTAGTTTACTTGCTCTAAGGCTCGTTTGACCTTGAAAATGGCTCATTTTGGCCATCAGGGCAAATTGGCTCCATAACTAAGGTCTTAATGAACGTTCATGAAAGAATTATGCAAAAATGACATTTGAATTCCGGATCACCAATAAAGATGGTGAACTATAGCACACGAAAATCCATAAAATGGGGGGTTTACCTGCTCCGAGGATCGTTTGACCTTGTCAATGGGTCTTTATGGCCGTCAGGGCCAACCGGCTTCACAGCTAAGGTTTTAACGGACGTCCATGAAAAAATTTGGCAAAAATGTTGTCGTAATTTTGAATAACGAAAAATGAATGTGAATTATAGCACCAAAAAATTGGCAAAATGGGTGGTTGACATGATTCGGGGATCGTTTGACATTTAAAATGGGTTGTTTTGGCCGTCAGGGCCAACTGGATCCATAGCTAATGTCTTAACAGACGTCCATAAAAATTTTCGACAAAAATGAAGTCGGACTTTCGGATCATCAAAAAATTCATGGACCAAAAATTGGTAAAATCAGGGTTGTACCAGCACCAGAGCTCGTTTGATCTTGAAAATGGGCCGCTTTGGAGTGAGGGCCAACTGGATCCATAGCTAAGTTCTCAACATACGTCAATGAAAATTTTTGGCAAAAATGACTTCTAAATTCCGGATAACCAAAAAATATTGTTAACTATAGGATATAAATAGTCAAAATTGGGGGTTTACCTGCTTCAGGGATCGTTTCACCTTGAAAAAGGGACGATTTGGCCGTCACGGTCAACTGCCTCCATAACTAAGGTCTTAATGGAATTCCATGAAAATTTTCGGCAAAAATGACGTCATAATTCCAAATCATTAAAAAAGATGGTGAACTATAGCAAACAAAAATCGGGAAAATAGGGGGTTTACCTACTCCGGGGCACGTTTGACCTTGAAAATGGATCGTTTTCGTCGTCAAGACCAACTGGCTCCATAGCTAGTGTCTTAACGGACGTCCATTAAAAATTTTAGGAAAAATGACGTCGGAATTCTGGATCACCAAAAATACATGAACTATAGCATATGAAAATAGGAAAAATGAGGGATTTACCTGCTCCGGGGATCGTTTGACCTTGTAAATAAATTGTTTTGGCCGTCAGGGCCAACTGGCTCCATAACTAAGGTCTTAACGGACGTCAATGAAAATTTTTGGCAAAAATAATGTCGGAATTCGAGATCACCAAAAAAGATGGTAAACTATAGTACACGAAAATTGGCAAAATGGGGGGGTTTACCTTATCCGGGGGTTGTTTGACCTAAGAAATGTGTCGTTTTAGCCGACAGGTTCAACTGGCTCCATATCCAAGGTCTTATGGACGTCCATAAAAGATTTCGGCAAAAATGACGTCGAAATTCAAAATCACCAAAAAAGATGGTGAACTATAGCACACGAAAATCAACAGAATGAGGGATTTACCTGCTCCTGGGCTCGTTTGACCTTGAAAATGGGTCGTTATGGCCGTCAAGGCCAACTGACTCTATAGCTAAGGTCGTAACGAACAAACATGAAAATTTTTGGCAAAAATGACGTAGGAATTCTGGATCACCAAAAAAATGGTGAACAATAGCATATGAAAATAGGCAAAATGGGGTTAACCTTCTTCGAGAATCGTTTGACCTTGAAAATGGTCTGTTTTGGCCATCAAGGCCAACTGGATCCAAAGCTAAGGTCTTAATTGTCATCTATGAAAATTTTTGACAAAAATGACGTCGGAATTACGGATCACCAAAAACGATGGTGAACTATAGCACACGAAAATTGGAAAAATTGGGGGGTTTATCTGCTTTGGGGTTTGTTTGAACTTGAAAATAGGTCGTTTTGGTCATCATGGCCAACTGGCTCCATAGCAAAGGTCTTAACCGACGGCCATGAAAAATTTTGGCAAAAATGACTTCGGAATTCTGGATTACCAAAAAAAATGGTGAACTATAGCATACGAAAATCAACAAAATAGGGGGTTTACCTGCTCCGAGGCTTGTTTGACCTGGAAAATGAACCGTTTTTACCGTCAGGGCCAACTGGCTCCATAACTAAGGTCTTAACGGACGTGCATGAAATTTTTTGGAGAAAATGACGTTGGAATTTTTTATCACCAAAAAAAATGGAGAACTATAGCACAAAAAGCTGCAAAATAGGGGGTTTACATGCTCCAGGGTTTGTTTGACCTTGAAAATTGGTCATTTTGGCCGTTAGAACCAACTTGCTCCATAGCTAAGGCCTTAACGGACGTCTATGAATTTTTTTTGCAAAAATTACATCGAAATTCTGGATCAGCATAAAATCAATGGACTATAGCACATGAAAATCGGTAAAATGGGGGTTTACCTGCTTCGCGACTCGTTTGACCTTGAAAATGAACCGTTTTGGCCGTCAGGGCCAACTGGCTCCATAGCTAATATCTTAATGGACGTCTATGTAAATTTTTGAAAAAAATGACGTCGTAATTCTTAATCACCAAAAAAGATGGTGAACTATAACACAAGAAAATAGGTAAAATGGGTGGTTTACCTTCTCCGAGGCTCGTTTGACCTTGAAAAAGGGCCGTTTTATACGTCAAGGATAATGGGCTCCATAGCTATGGTCTTAACGAACGTCTATAAAAATATTTTGGTGAAAATGAGGTCGAAATTCTGAATCACAAAATATTCATGGACTATAGCACATGAAAATAGGCAAAATGGGGGTTTTACCTGCTTCGGGGCTCGTTTGTCCTTGAAAATGAGTCGTTTTGGCCGTTAGGCCAATTGGCACCATAGCTAAGGTCTTAACAGACGTCCATAAAACATTTCGACAAAAATGACGTCAGAATTCCATATCACCAAAAAAGATGGTGAACTATAGCACACGAAAATAGGCAAAATGGGGGGTTTACCTGCTCTGAGGCTCTTTTGACCTTGAAAATGGGCCGTTTTGGCCGTCAGGGCCAACTGGATCCATAACTACGATCTTAACGGACGTCCATTAAAAATTTCAGCAAAAATGACGTCGAAATTCTGCATCACCAAAAATGATGGTAAACTATAGCATACGAAAATTGGCAAAATAGGGGTTTACCTGCTCCGGGATCGTTTGACCTTGAAAATGGGTCGATTTGGCCTTCAGGGCCAACTGGCTCCATAGCTAAAGTCTTAACGGATGTCCATGAAAAATTTCAGCAAAAATGATGTCGCAATTCCAGATCACCAAAAAAAAATGGTAAAGTATAGCACACAAAAATTGGCAAAAATGGGGGGTTTACCTTCTCCGGGGATCGTTTGACCTAGAAAATGGGTTGTTTTGGCCGTCAGGTCCAACTGGCTTCTTAGTTACGGTCTTAACATATGCCCATTTAACATTTCGGCAAAAATGATGTCGGAATTCCAGATCACCAAAAATATATGGATTATAGCACACGAAAATTGATAAAATGGGGGGTTTACCTGCACTGGGAACATTTGACCTTGAAAATAGGTCGATTTGGCCGTCAGGGACAACTGGCTCTAAAGCTAAGGTCTTAACGAGTGTCTATGAAACATTTCGGCAATAATGACGTCAGAATTCTGGATCACACTAAAAACTGATGAGCTATAGCACACGAAAATTGGCAAAATAGGGGGTTTACCTACTCTAAGGCTCGTTTGACCTTGAAAATGGGCCGTTTTGGCCGTCAGGGCCAACTGGCTCCATACCTAAGATCTTAACGAACGTCAATGAAAAATTTCGGCAAAAATGACATCATAATTTTGAATAACCAAAAAGGATGGTGAACTATAGCATATGAAAATCGGCAAAATGGGGGGTTTACCAGCTTCGGGGATCGTTTGACCTTGAAAATGCGTCATTTTGGCCGTCAGGACCAACTGGCTCCAAGGCTAAAGTCTTAACGGACGTCCATGAAAAATTTCAGCAAAAATGACGTTGGAATTTCGGATTACCAAAAAAAATGGTGAACTATAACACATGAAAATCTATAAAATGGGGTGTTTAATTGCTCCAAGGCTCATTTGACTTGGAAAATGGGTCATTTTGGCCATGAAGGCCAACTAGCTCCATAGTTAAGGTCTTAACGGACGTCCATGAAATTTTTTAGGTAAAGTCACCAAAAATCCACAGACTATAGCACACGAAAATTGGCAAAATGGGGAGTTTACCTGCTTCGAGGCTTGTTTGACCATGAAAATGGGCCGTTTTGGCCGTCAGGGTCAACTGACTCCATAGTTAAAGTCTTAACGGACGTCCATGAAAAATTTCGGCAAAAATGACCTTGGAATTCTGGATCACCAAAAAAGATGGTGAACTATAACACACAAAAATCGGTAAAATGTGGGGTTTACTTGCTCCAGGGATTGTTTTACCTTGAAAATTGGCAAAATAGGGGGTTTACCTACTTTAAGGCTCGTTTGACCTTGAAAATGGGTTGTTTTGGCCGTCAGGGCCCACTGGCTCCATACCTAAGGTCTTAACGAACATCAATGAAAAATTTCGGCAAAAATGACATCATAATTCTGAATCACCAAAAAGATGGTGAACTATAGCATATGAAAATTGGAAAAATGGGGGGTTTACCTGCTTCGGGGATCGTTTGACCTAGAAAATGCGTCGTTTTGGTCGTCAGGACCAACTGGCTCCATAGCTAAAGTCTTAACGGACGTCCATAAAAATTTTCGCCAAAAATGACGTTGGAATTTTGGATTACCAAAAAAGATGGTGAACTATAGCACATGAAAATCGATAAAATGGGGTGTTTAATTGCTCCAGGGCTCATTTGACTTGGAAAATCGGTCGTTTTGATCATCAAGGTCAACTGTCTCCATAGCTAAGGTCTTAACGGACGTCCATGAAATTTTTTAGGTAAAGTCACCAAAAATCCTCGGACTATAGCACACGAAAATTGGCAAAATGGGAAGTTTACCTGCTTCGTGGCTTGTTTGACCTTGAAAATGGGTCGTTTTGGCCGTTAGGGTCAACTGACTCCATAGTTAAAGTCTTAATGAATGTCCACAAAAATTTAAGCAAAAATGACATTGAAATTCTGGATCACCAAAAAAGATGGTGAACTATAGCACACGAAAATCGATAAAATGGGAGGTTTACTTGCTCCGGGGATCGTTTTACCTTGAAAATGGGTCGTTTTGTCCGTCAGGGCCAATTGGCTCCAAAGCTAAAGTCTTAACGGACATCCATGAAAATTTTTGGTAAAAATGACATCGGAATTTTGGATCACCAAAATAGATAGTGAACTATAGCACACGAAAATCGGTAAAATGGTGGATTTACCTGCTCTGGGGATCATTTGACCTTTAAAATCGGCTGTTTTGGCCGTCAGGGCTAACTGGCTCCATATCTAAGGTCTTAACGGACCTCCATGAAAAATTTCATCAAAAATGCCGTCCAAATTCTGGATCACTAAAAAAAACGTGAAGTATAGCACATGAAAATAGACAAAATAGGGGGTTTACTTGCTCCGAGCACATTTGACCTTGAAAATAGGCAGTTTTGGCCTTCAGAGCCAACTGCCTCCATAACTAAGGTCTTAACGTTCGTCCATGAAAAAATTTGGCAAAAATGTCGTCGAAATTTTGGATCACCAATAAGGATAGTGAACTATAGCACACGAAAATCGGCAAAATAGGGGGTTTACCTAATAGGGGCTCGTTTGACCTTGAAAATGGGCTATTTTGGCCGTCAAGGCTAAATTTCTCCATAACTAAGGTTTTAACGAACGTCCATGACTAATTTTGGCAAAAATGACGTTGGAATTCCGGATCACCAAAAAAGATGGTGAACTATAGCACACAAAAATATGCAAAATGGGGAGTTACCTACTCCAAGGTTCATTTGATATTGAAAATGGGCTTTTTTGGCAGTCAGGGACAACTGACTCTATAGCTAAGGTCTTAACGGACGTCCATTAAAAATATTTGTCCAAAATAACTTCGAAATTCTAGATTACCAAAACAGATGGTGAACTATAGCACACCAAAATCGGCCAAATGGGGGGTTTATCTGCTTCGGGGATCGTTTGACCTATAAAATGGGCAGTTTTGGCCGTCAGGGCCAAGTGGCTCCATAACTAAGGTCTTAACGGATGTCCTTGACATTTTTTGGCAAAAATGACATCGAAATTTTGGCAAAATGGGGGTTTTATTGCCTCTGATGTTCGTTTGACCTTGAAAATGGAGCGTTTTGGCCATTAGGGCCATCTGTCTCCATAGCTAAGGTCTTAATGGACGTCCATGAAAAAAATTAGCAAAAATGATGTCGAAATTCTGGATCACCAAAAAAAAATGGTGAACTAGCACACGAAAATCAGGAAAATAGGGGGTTTACCTTCTCTAGGGAATGTTTGACCTTGAAAATGGGTTGTTTTGGCCGTCAGGGACAACTGACTCCATATCTAACGTCTTAACGGACGTCCATGAAATATTTCGGCAAAAATGACGTCGAAATTCTGGATTACCAAAAAAGATGGTGAACAATAGCACACGAAAATTGCCAAAATGGGGGTTTTACCTACTTCGGGGATCGTTTAACCTTGAAAATAGGTCGTTTTTGCAGTCAAGGCCAACTAGCTCCATAGCTAAGGTCTTAATGGACGTCAATGAATTTTTCTGGCAAAAATGACGTCGAATTTTGGATCATAAAAAAAGATGGTAAATTATAACATACGAAAACTGGTAAAATGGGGGGTTTACCTACTCTAGAGATCGTTTGACCTTGAAAATAGGTCGTTTTGACGTCAGTGCCAATTGGATCTATAGCTAAGATCTTAACGGAAGTCTACGAAAATTTTTGGCAAAAATAACGTCAAAATTTTGGATCACCAAAAAAGTTGGTGAACTATAGCACACGAAGATCGACAAAATGGGCGGTCTACCTACTCCGAGGATCGTTTGACCTTGATAATGGGATGCTTAATCCGTCAGGGCCAATAAGCTACATATCTAAGGTCTTAAAGAACGTCCATGAAAAATTTCAGAAAAAATGTCATAGGAATTCCGAATCACCAACAAAGATGGTGAACTGTAACTCATGAAAATTGGCAAAATAGGGATTTACTTGCTTCGGTGCTCGTTTGACCTTGTAAATGGGCTGTTTTGACCGTCAGGGTCAACTCACTCCATAGTTTAGGTCTTAAACGTACATCCATGAAAAATTTCGACAAAAGTTAAGTCAGAATTTCGGATCACCAAAAAAGATGGAGAACTATAGCACTTGAAAATAAGCGAAATACAGGGTTTACCTGCCCTGGGGATCGTTTGATCTTGAAAATTGGCTTAATTGGTTGTCAGGGCCAACTGACTCCATAGCTAGGGTCTTAATGGACGTCCATGAAATTTTTTGGCTAAAATGACGTTGGAATTCAGGATCACAAAAAATCCATGGACTATAGCACACGAAAATTGGCAAAATGAGGGGTTTACCTGCTCTGGGGATTGTTTGACCATGAAAACAAGTTGTTTTGGCCGTCAGGGCCAACTATCTCCATTTCTAAGGTCTTAATGAACGTCCATGAAAAATTTCGGCCAAAACGATGTCAGAAATCACTATCACAAAAAAAGATGGTGAACTATAACACGCGAAAATAGGCAAAATGAGGGGATTAACTGCTCCGAGGCTCGTTTGACCTTGCAAATGAGATGTTTTGGCCATCAGGGCCAACTGGCTCCATAACTTAGGTCTTAACGAATGTCCGTGAAAATTTTCAGCAAAAATGACGTCGGAATTCTGGATCACCAGAAAAGATGGTGAACTATGCACACAAAATTTGGCAAAATGGGTGTTTACCTGCTCCGGAGATCGTTTGACCTTGAAAATTGATCCTTTTTGCCGTCAAGGATTTTTGGCAAAAATGACGTCGGAATTCTAGATCACCAAAAAAGATAGTGAACTATTACACACGAAAATAGGTAAAATGGGGGGCTTAGTTGCTCAGAGGCTCGTTTGACCATGAAAATGGGTTGTGTTGGCCATTAGGGCCAACTGGCTCCATAACTAAGGTCTTAATGGACATCCCTGAAAAATTTCAGCAAAAATGACCTCAGAATTACGGATCGCCAAAAAAGATGGTGATCTATAGCACACGAAAATAGGCAAAATGTGGGGTTTACCATCTTCGGGGATCGTTTGACCTTGAAAATGGTTTGTTTTGGCTGTCAGGGCCAACTAGCTCCATAGCTAAGGCCTTAACGAACGTCCATGAAAATTTCTGGCAAAAATGACATCGAAATTCTGGATCACCAAAATAGCTGGTGAACTATAACACACGAAAATTGGCAAAATGCAGGGTTTACCTGCTTCAAGGCTTGTTTGAACTTGAAAATGGGTCGTTTTGGCCGTAAGAGCAAACTGGATCCATATCTAAGGTCTTAACGAAAGTCCTTGAAACTTTTTGACAAAAATGACAACGGAATTCTAAATCACCAAAAAAGATAGTGAACTATAACACATGAAAATCGACAAAATGAGGGGTTTACATATTCTGGGGAGCGTTTGAATTTTAAAATGGGTCGTTTTTGCTGTCAGGGCCAACTAGCTCCACATCTAAGGTCTTAACGGACGACAATGAGAAATTTCGGCAAGAATGACGTGGGAATTCTGGATCACCAAAAATTCATGGACTAAAGCACACAAAAATCAGCAAAATGGGAGGTTTACCTACTCCGGGGATCGTTTGACCGTGAAAATGGGACGTTTTAACCGTCAGAGCAAACTGGCTCCATAGCTAAGGTATTAACGAACGTGCATGAAATATTTCAGCACAAATGACTTTGAATTCTGGATAACCAAAAAGGATGGAGAACTATAGCACACAAAAATCGATAAAATAGGGGGTTTACTTGCTCTAGGGAATGTTTGACCATGAAAATCGGTTGTTTTGGCCTTCAGGGCCAACATACTCCATAGCAAAGGTCTTAACGGAAGTCCATGAATTTTTTTGGCAAAAATGACGTCGAAATTCTAGATTACCAAAAAATATGGTGAACTATAGCACATTTAAATTGCCAAAATGGGGGGTTTACCTGCTCTGGGGATCGTTTGACCTTGAAAATGGATCAGTTTTGCTATCCAGGCCAACTGGCTCCAAAACTATGGTCTTAATGGACGTCCAAGAAAAATTTTGGTAAAAATGACGTCGAAATTTCGGATCACCAAACAAGATGGTGAATTATAACACATGAAAACAGGCAATATGGGGGGTTTACTTACTCCGAGGCTCGTTTGACATTGAAAATAGGTTGTTTTGACTGTGAGTGCCAACTGGCTCAATAGCTAAGATCTTAACGAACGACTACAATAAATATTGGCAAAAATAGCTGTTAACACCCAATTTTGGCCTAACATTTTCAAAATTTCGCAAATTTTAAGTTTTACTTATTTAATAGTTCAAAATAATTTTTTTATAATTTTAAATAAGTTTATCGATAACTATCCTTATTTATCAAAATTTAGGATTTTTCTTTTATCAGTTAATCTTAAAATTACATTTTTACATGTTATTAGTTACATTCATTATATCGTTTTAATATTCATTTATTTGTTACATCTGTTAATATTCATTTTGATATTTTGCACAATCTAGAAATTCATTCAAATACAAATAATATTTCATACACAGATATTTTATTGATCGGTGATTTTGATTCACGATTTTAAAATAATGATATTGTAATTTTCAACTCCCTATATAAAGAATAGTTTGTCTATTAGGTCAACGGGGGGTAAATTATTTTTTTAGGAAGAGGCAAGAATTTTCCCAATAGCAGAAACCCTAATATTTTCCTTTCCAGCCGCCACAACCCAAAACCCATTCACTCTTCTTCTCCGGCAAGCCACCATCGCCCACTGCCAAACAGAACCAGCAAAGATCTCACTCATTGCTCCATCTCCTCAACTAAACCCACCATAAAGAAGCAGCAAAACACAACCAGACCCAAAACCACCAAGCCCCTTTACAGTTCAACTCCTTGGCTTTGGCAGAAAGGCCAACAAATAACAGATCCACCACGCCAGTCCCTTCCCCTCTCCCCATAACAATTTTATTCATTTTGCAGGTACTCCGAAGAGGTCTCGAGTTGCAACAATGATAAATTCGGCGAAGCAACCCGACAACAACAGCTCAACCTACGAACTTCATCTCTCTTTTCCGGTGACCTTCTGATTTGTTTACTCATATTGTTATTCACTGATGTTACTTTAATGTTACTATTTTGTGGTTGATTCAATATTGAGTGGGCTGTTCATTTTTAATTTTTTATTTGTTATTTTTGTTTTGTTTAAGATGATTACTTTGCTTGTTTACAATTTATTTTGGTTGGTTCACTGATTGATTGGAGTAGTAGTTATTAATTTTTATTGTCGTTGCCTTATACTATTCATTTTGTTATGTGTTGACGTTTTCTGGAAGCTCTATTTTTGTACTGAAGTTCATTTAGTATTACTTATCATTGTTGGTATTTTATTTTATTTGGCTTAGTTGAGATTCATTTATTAATTCTATTTTATTATGTATTGTTGCTTTATATGTTCGTGTTTGGCGGCGTATTATTTATTGAAATTGATTTTATGCATTTCTAAGGTTTTTCTATTAAGCACATGTTACTGTTTTGCTTATTATGTTATTACTCTCTCCATATTGTTATTGTTAGTTTCTTTTTTAGTTATTGTTGATTTTTTATTATCATTATTTATTTTACATGCTTTCTAAATGTTTCAAGCAAGTTC
>JAJONY010078571.1:0-35568 GCA_029582405.1 Solanum gandarillasii | reverse complement strand
TTAATTTTTTATTTGTTATTTTTGTTTTGTTTAAGATGATTACTTTGCTTGTTTACAATTTATTTTGGTTGGTTCACTGATTGATTGGAGTAGTAGTTTATTAATTTTTATTGCCGTTGCCTTATACTATTCTTTTTGTGATTTGTTGATGTTTTTTGGAAGCTCTATTTTTGTACTGAAGTTCATTTAGTATTACTTATCATTGTTGGTATTTTATTTTATTTGGCTTAGTTGAGATTCATTTATTAATTCTATTTTATTATGTATTGTTGCTTTATATGTTCGTGTTTGGCGGCGTATTATTTATTGAAATTGATTTTATGCATTTCTAACGTTTTTCTATTAAGCACATGTTACTATTTTGCTTATTATGTTATTACTCTCTCCATATTGTTATTGTTAGTTTCTTTTTTAGTTATTGTTGATTTTTTATTATCATTATTTATTTTACATGCTTTCTAAATGTTTCAAGCAAGTTCTATTGTGGTTATTTTAAGTTATTTATGTTGTCATACTTGATTATTATTATTGTTTTACTGTTTGTTACCATTTTTTTTATTTACATATTATTTTGTTTCATCATTGTTAAGTTCATATATTTGTGTTTAGAAACAAGTTGATTGGCCAATGAGAAAATCTCTCCGTCGGTTTTGGAGGCCTCCACATTGTAAAAGACGAGAATTTAGTTTAAGTTTATATGTACTATTTGTTAAAATTGGTCGATGAAGAAATTACCGTCGATTTCTAAGGCCTCTTACGTAAATAAGACGAATGTTTATTTTTAAGTTATTGTTTAATTCATTTACTTTTAGTCATATTTATTTAGTACTAACACTTTTACTAAGTGTCTTTACAGGTACCCCGAAGTCACTTCTCATCGAAGTCATTCGAATAAAGTTCGAATGTTATATTCATTATGATGTATATTGTTGACGATAGACAAATATTAGGTTGTTTCTCATATTACTTGTTTACTTTATTACTTGTGTATATTGCATGTTTGTTATATTTGTATAATATTTTTACATCCCCCTCAATTTGAAAAAATAAATTCAATCGGGACCCACAGTTGTGGATTTCGAAGGATGCCTAACCCCTTCCCTTCGAAATAACCTGAACCCCTTACTTAGAATCTAATGGTTTCGTAGATCACTTAATGGTTTCCTAGTTTTTCTAAAATTAGGTGGCGACTCCTTTAAAATTCTTATTTTCTTAAAATTCTTTTAAAATTGAATCAATTGATTATTTTTTGAGTCACCGCGACGTTTCGCCCTTTTCGAATAGACTAGGGATGTAAACAATAACGTCGGAATTTTGGATCACCAAAGAAGATGGTGAACTATATAGCACACGAAGATTGGCAATATGATTGTTTACCTTCTCCGATGCTCGTTTGACCTTGAAAATGAACCATTTTGTCCGTCAAGGCCAATTGGCTCCATAGTTAAGGTCTTAACGGACGTCCATGAAATTTTTTGGCAAAAATGACGTCGGAATTCAGGATCACAAAAAATCCATGGACTATTAGCACATGAAAATCGACAAAATGACGGGTTTACCTGCTCTAGGGATTGTTTGACCTTGAAAACGAGTGATTTTGGCCGTCAGGGCCTACTGTCTCCATATCTAAGGTCTTAACGGACGTCCATGAAAATTTTCGGCAAAAATGATGACAAAAATCACATCACAAAAAAAGATGGTGAATTATAACACACGATAATAGGCAAAATGCGGGGCTTACCTGCTCCGAGGCTCGTTTGACCTTGAAAATGGGACATTTTCCCCATCAGGGCCAATTGGTTCCATAGCTTAGGTCTTAACGGATGTCCTTGAAAATTTTCAACAAAAATAACGTCAGAATTCTGGATCACCAAAAAAGATGGTGAAATATAGCACATGAAATTCGGCAAAATGGGAGGTTTACCTGCTGCGGGGATTGTTTGATCGTGAAAATGGGTCGTATTTGCCGTCAGGCCCAATTGGATCCATAGCTAAGGTCTCAAAAGACGTCCATGAAAAATTTTGGCAAAAATGACGCCGAAATTCCAGATCACCAAAAAAGATAGTGAACTATAGCACACGAAAATCGGTAAAATGAGGTGTTTACCTACTTCGAGGCTCGTTTGACCTTGAAAATGGGTCGTTTTGACCGTCAGTACCAACATGCTGCATATCTAAGATCGGACGTCTACGAAAAATTTAGCCAAAAAAGACGTCGAAATTTTTTATCACTAAAAAACATGGTGAACTATATACCATACGAAAATTGGCAAAATGTGGGGTTTACCAGCTCTGATGCTTGTTTGACCTTGAAAATGGGCCAATTGGCCGTCGGGGTCAACTGGCTCCATAGCTAAGGTCTTAACGGACCTCTATGAAAAATTTCAGTAAAAATGACTTCGAAATTCTAGATCACCAAAAAAGATAATGAACTATACCACACAAAAATTGGCAAAAGGGAGCTTTACTTGCTCCGGTGATCGTTTGACCTTTAAAATGGGAAGTTTTGGCCGCCAGGGCCAACTGTCTCCATAGCTAAGGTCTTAACAGACATCTATGAAAATTTTTGGCAAAATTGACATCGGAATTTCGGATCACCAAAAAAGAAAGTAAACTATAGCACACAAAAATCTGCAAAAAATAGGGGGTTTACCTTCTCTCAGGCTCGGTTGACCTTGAAAATGAGCCATTTTGGTCGTCAGGGCCAATTGGCTCCATAACTAAGATCTTAACGAACGTCTACAAAAAATTACGACAAAAATAACATCGGAATTTCGGATCACCAAAATAGATGGTGAACTATAGCACACAAAAATCGACAAAATAGGGGGTTTACTTGCTCTGGGGTTAGTTTGACCTTTAAAATGGGCAGTTTTGGCCATTAGGGCCAACTGTCTCATTAGCAAAGGTCATAACGAACGTCAATGAAAAGTTTCGACAAATATAATGTCGAAATTCTGAATCACCAAAAAAGATGGTGAACTATAGCACACGAAAATCGACAAAATAGGGGGTTTACATGCTCTGGGATCGTGTGACTTTGAAAATGGGTCGTTTTTGCCGTTAGAGTAAAAACTGGCTCCATTACTAACGTCTTAACGGATGTCCTTAAATTTTTTTGACACAAATGACATCGGAATTCCGGATCACTAAAAAATATGGTGAACTATAGCACATGAAAATCGGCAAAATTGAGGGTTTACCTGCTCCAGGGACCATTTAACCTTGAAAATGGGCCGTTTTGACCGTTAGGGCCAATTAGCACTATAGCTAAGGTCTTAACGGATGTCCATGAAAAATTTCAGCAAAAATGACTTCGAAATTCTTGATCACCGAAAAATATGGTGAACTACAGCACAGAAAAATTGACAAAATTGAGGGTTTTCCTACTTAAGGGATCGTTTGACCTTTAAAATGGATCGTTTTGGCCGTAAGGACCTAATGACTCCATAGCTAAGGTCATAATGAACGTCCATGAAATTTTTTAGTAAAAATGACGTTGGAATTCTGGATCACCAAAAAATATGGTGAACTATAGCATACGAAAATCGATAGAATGTGGGGTTTACCTGCTCCGGGGATCGTTTGACCTTGAAAATAGGTTGTTTTGACCGTTAATGCCAACTGACTCCATAACTAAGATCTTAACGAACGTCTATAAAAAATTTTGGCAAAAATAACGTCGGCCTTTCGAATCACCAAAAAAAATGGTGAACTATAGCACACTAATATCGTTTGAATTTGAAAATGGGTCGTTTTTGTTGTTAGGGCCAACTAGCTCCATATCTAAGATCTTAACGGGCGTCCATGAGAAATTTTGGCAAGAATGACGTCGGAATTCTGGATCACCAAAAATTCAAGAACTATAGCATATGAAAATCGGCAAAATGAAAGGTTTACCTACTCCAGGGATCGTTTGACCATGAAAATGGGCCGTTTTGGCCGTCACAGAAAACTGGCTCCATAGCTAAGGTTTTAACAGACATCCATGAAATATTTTAGCAAAAATGACTTCAAAATTCTAGATAACCAAAAAAGATGGTGAACTATATCACACGAAAATCGGGAAAATATGGGGTTTACCTTCTCTAGGGAATGTTTGACCTTGAAAATGGGCTGTTTTGGCCGTCAGGGCCAACTGACTCCATAGCTAACGTGTTAACAGACGTCCATGAAATATTTCGACAAAAATGACGTCGATATTTTGGATTACCAAAAAAGATGGTGAACAATAGCATACGAAAATTGCCAAAATGGGGGTTTTACCTACTCCGGGGATCGTTTGACCTTGAAAATGGGTCGTTTTTGCTGTCAAGGCCAACTAGCTCCATAGCTAAGGTCTTAATGGACGTCTATGAATTTTTCTGGCAAAAATGACGTCGAATTTTGGATCATTAAAAAAGATGGTAAATTATAGCATACGAAAACTGGTAAAATGGGGGGTTTACCTACTCTAGAGATCGTTTGACCTTGAAAATAGGTCGTTTTGAGGTCAGTGCCAATTGGATCTATAGCTAAGATCTTAACGGAAATCTACGAAATTTTTTGGCAAAAATAACATCAGAATTTTGGATCACCAAAAAAGTTGGTGAACTATAGCACACGAAGATCGACAAAATGGGCGGTCTACCTACTCCGAGGATCGTTTGACCTTGATAATGGGATGTTTAATCCGTCAGGGCCAACAAGCTACATATCTAAGGTCTTAAAGAACGTCCATGAAAAATTTCAGAAAAAATGTCATAGGAATTCCGAATCACCAACAAAGATGGTGAACTGTAGCTCATGAAATTGGCAAAATAGGGATTTACCTGCTTCGGGGCTCGTTTGACCTTGTAAATGGGCTTTTTTGGCCGTTCGGGTCAACTCACTCCATAACTTAGGTCTTAAACGTACATCCATGAAAAATTTCGACAAAAATTAAGTCAGAATTTTGGATCACCAAAAAAGATGGAGAACTATAGCACTCGAAAATAAGCAAAATACGAGGTTTACCTGCCCCAGGGATCGTTTGATCTTGAAAATGGGCTTAATTGGTTGTCAGGGCCAATTGGATCCATAGCTAGGGTCTTAACGGACGTCCATGAAATTTTTTGGCTAAAATGACGTCGGAATTCAGGATCACAAAAAATCCATGGACTATAGCACACGAAAATTGGCAAAATGAGGGGTTTACCTGCTCTGGGGATTGTTTGACCTTGAAAACAAGTTGTTTTGGCCGTCAGGGCCAACTGTCTCCATTTCTAAGGTCTTAATGGACGTCCATGAAAAATTTCGACAAAAATGATGTCAGAAATCACGATCACAAAAAAAGATGGTGAACTATAACATGCGAAAATAGGCAAAATGAGGGGATTAACTGCTCCGAGGCTCGTTTGACCTTGAAAATGAGACGTTTTGGCCATCAGGGCCAACTGGCTCCATAACTTAGGTCTTAACGGATGTCCGTGAAAATTTTTAGCAAAAATGACGTCGGAATTATGGATCACCAAAAAAGATGGTGAACTATGCACACAAAATTTGGCAAAATGGGGGTTTACCTTGAAAATGGATCCTTTTTGCTGTCAAGGACAACTGGATACATAGATATGGTCTTAAAGGATGTCTATGAAATTTTTTGGCAAAAATGACATCGGAATTCCAGATCACCAAAAAAGATAGTGAACTATAACACACGAAAATCGGCAAAATGGGGTGTTTACCTACTCCAAGGTTCGTTTAACCTTTAAAATGGGTCGTTTTGACCATCAGTGCCAACATGCTCCATATCTAATATCGGACCACTACGAAAAATTTTGGGAAAAAAGACGTCGAAATTTTGGATCACCAAAAAAGATGGTGAACTATATAGCATACGAAAAATAGGTAAAATGGGGGGTTTACCAGCTCCGAGACTCGTTTGACCTTGAAAATAGGCCAATTAGCTGTCAGGGCCAACTTGCTCCATAGCTAAGGTCTTAACGGACATCCATGAAAAAATCCAGTAAAAATGACTTCGGAATTCAGGATCACCAAAAAAGAAGGTGAATTATACCACACAAAAATTGGCAAAGGGAGTGGCTTACATCCTCCGGGGATCGTTTGACCTTTAAAATGGGTCGTTTTGGCCGTCAGGGCCAACTGTCTCCATAGCTAAGGTCTTAACGGCCGTCAATGAAATTTTTTGGCAAAAATAACGTCAGAATAAATCAGCAAAAAATGGGGGGTTTCCCTATTTTGAGGCTCTTTTAACCTTGAAAATGGGTCATTTTGGTCGTCAGGGCCAACTAGCTCCATAGGTAAAGTTTTAAAGGACATCCAAAATAAATTTCGCCAAAAATGACGTCGTAATTCCTGATCACCAATAAAGCTGGTGAAATAAGCAAAATGGTGGGTTTACCTGCTCCGGGGATCGTTTGAACTTGAAAATGGGTTGTTTTTGCTGTCAGGGCAAACTAGCTCCATAGCTAAGGTCTTAACGAACGTCCATGAGAAATTTCAGCAAGAATGACGTCGAAATTCTGGATCACCAAAAAAGATGTTGAACTATAGCACATGAAAATTAGTAAAATGTGGGATTTACCTGCTCCAGGGTTCGTTTGACCTTGAAAATGGGCCGTTTTGACCGCCAGTGCCAACTTGTCATGATGAGATGAGGGTGGGGTAAGAGAAATGATTATTTTTATTCTTTTATTTTAAACTTTGGGTACACACAAAAGAAAAAATGTAATATTTGTACATATTTGCTTAATTAAATCATCTTATATTAAACTTATTATTTCTATATGAATGTATCATTATTTTCCTCCTTTTTCTCTCTCTTGTTTGTCATAAATTAAAAAAAAAAAGTTAAAATTGTGGACAAGATCCAAATAGAAAAAAAATGGAAGAGATATGAAGTGAAGGGCGGGGAAGGGAGGAGTGTAGAGAGTAGATGCCTAACCTTTTTATAATTTTAAATTTACTATAAAATTCAAAATCAAGTCAATCATGTGAGCTTATATATTAAGTACTTACAAATTATTTTAATGGAAAAGGGCCTAAAATGCCCTTAAACTATGAGATTTGGTACAATATTACCCTCCATCCACCTAATGAGTATGATCCGTTAGACATAAGGATATTTTTGTGCCGAAAGGTGGACGTCAGGGGTATTTTAGGACCGATAGGTAGATGGAGGGTAATTTTGTACCAATTCAAATACTTGAGGGACATTTTAGGTCCTTCTCCATATTTTAAATAGATGTATCTATGCGATTGTCACATGTATTTTATTGTCAACCGGTTGTTTGACATTGGCAAGTTGCTTGCTCAAATATAAATTGAGTTAAGAGCATAAATGTCAAATTATGTAATCAAGATAATTTATCTTGATAGTAATTCCCTTTTTCAAGGCTCCTAACCTAGTCCTGGTTTGGTTCTCCAGTGGAAAGATTTGAGATACCTTCTCCTATCCTATAAAGTAAGGGAGACTGACACTATGCTTTATAAAAAGCGAAATAGTGATAAGGAGTTGCGGAAAAATCCCTGAAAAAAGGAAGCGACTTTTCCCGAAAAAGCAGAGGGGATAGTCTTTGGCCCAGTTAAAATAAAACCAGGCCTCCCCTTCCACCCACAGCAACCAACCGGGGTCATGTGGAGTCGGCCTCCCCGCCGTCCCCCTACCCGCACCTGCCATAACGGAAGTATGTAGAAACCTTGATCTGTTTACTTCCTCCTTTAATAAGATCGGGATGAGGTCACCACAAAGTTTTATGTGTTGATCAAAGATATGATATGCATACTTCAATATTGATATACATCAAACCAATAATCGATTCCCTCTCAATTGGTTTAGGATCAAGTGGAGTAAACAAGCAACTAAGAAACATGTTGTGAATTATCATATGATCTTCATTTAAAAGATAACTCATGTCAATTACAAAAGCATTTGCTGACCCAAAATTAATCTCATATTTCAACAATAAATGCTCCTATCTAATGTCCCGGAAGGAGAATGTCTACATCATGCATGAAGCAGAGTAGACCAATCAGTTCCAATTGCAATAATCCTTGAAAAGAAAAAGGAAGCAAATCATCATAATGATAAAGCAATGTGCTCTTGAAAGCCTACGATATAACACTTAATGAAACCTCAAGAGTGGTTCAGGTAATGTCAGTAAGTTATGTCACATTATAAACTGATATAAAATGATATCTTGTCAACAATATCTTTAGTACAATATAGTGTACAATATTGTAAAAGTTTATGAGATCTGTATTCTACGACATAAAGCTTATTTGGCTTGCAGTCAAGACACCAGAAATAATAATAGATGTTTTCATTGAAATGATGCATCTTGATAAGATAAAGATTTATTTGACCTACATTTCTGACACCAGAAGAAGTCATACTTTAAATATTAATGGATATTGTCACCTGGCAAAATTTGTAAGAAATTTTCTAAGGATTCAAAATGCCTGCAGCATTTACAAGTTTTTTCGCAAGCTTGTTCATAATCCTTGTATGGAACAAGTCAAGTAAAGGGACTTGTGACCTGAAGTGTGATACTAAAATACCCAGAGTCTAATACAAAGACAAATGTTGCATACACAACTCTATTAAAGTGTGGCTTCATAAAATGAGGCAAAACAAAGTACGTTTCAACAAAATTATTCTTCAAGAATAGTGATATTGACGTCCAACAAATTCTTTCAAGCGATAACCCTGTAAATTTATTCATCAAATACTTACCAACTTCAACGCATGAGAAAATGGTATACAAGATTGAAATGCAGAAACTTGAACAACTAAATTGTGGTCTTCACCAAGGGGAGTAAAATACACGTTGTACCCTTTTTGCTTAAACAAAGGTTTTTGCCACTAGGTTTTCCTAGTAAGGTTTTTCATGAGGCAGCTAGCAGATGCGTATGGCTATCTATGTGCTGGGACTTTTTTCCTTGTAAGGTTTAACGAGGAACATTATCTATTAATGAACATCCAAGGAGTATTATAAGTACATTGTATTATAGATGTCTATTCAGTACTCCTACAAGCATGTTCTACAAGCAACTTACAACTAGTTTCCTTCAAGCAGGATGCAATGAGGCAATAAGCAATGCACATTATTACGAATAACTCTATCCACTTTCTCTACATTTTCTCTACATGGACATCTAAGGAGGATTGTTGTAAAAAAAATGTAGATGATCCATGTGAAATGGGATCGACTCATATTTCTGCGGCCAAGGAACAACATATTAATAGCCTTTGTAGTTATCAAAGAGAATTATGAATAAAGAAGATACAGACTACACTTCTCTCCTCTCTTCATGTTTTGTTAATTTAATTTATTTATAACATGAAGTAAATTAACAAAGTGAGGCATGACAAACTAGATTAAAGCAAGGAACCACCTAACAGTAGGAGCAGATTCTTAAGCACTGTGGACGATTTTTGCATAAACCGAAGTGTTTACATCAGTGTTGAGATGGGAAAGAAGATGTTGAACATCTGGACGCAAATTTTCTGCAGCTCTTCCAAAAAGAGCCAAAATTTCTGTTCTGGGTTTACTAGATGCCCCCTCGTAATGAATAACATGATGCCTGATTCAGGAATGAATTGGAAAAGTGTAATAAATAAATAAATAAATACATCAAATCAATTATCAAACAAACAAGAAGTTTCTTTTCTTACAGGAAGTCGATAAGATCACTTATTTCCGTTGCTTCAATAGGTGCTGACAGCTGTGAGTTCTTCCCAAACACATCCACCAAGATATTCAAAAGCAGCGACACTGTCTGTTTTCCAACATATGAAACAATTGATCAACATCTCCATACATACGCATATTTATACTTCCATGACAATGTCTTTGATGAAATTCATAATCAAAAATCTATATTAAACTGAAATCTTTATAATAATGTTGACAAACTTTTATGCAAGTTCAAAGCTACACTAACTTTAATATTCCTTGAATATGGCTTAAGGGAAGCCTTGGAATAACTGGTAAAGTTGTTGCCATGTGACCAAGAGGTCACGGGTACAAGCCTTGTAAATAGTCTCTGACATAAATGCAAGTTAATGTTGCGACAATAGACCCTTTCTTTTTTTTTCTTCTTGAATATGGCTTAAATTCTTGAAATATTTAATACGATTTTTTCGAAGGAAGCTATATATATATATATATATATAGTAATTTATTTGGTAGTATATATTTTTCAAAAAATTGACAAAAACCAACTAAACCAATAAACCCGACAAAGCAAGAAAAACCGACATAATATGTTTGATTTGGTTCCAATATTTGCAAAGCTAACTTAATTGGTTTAATTTCCTTTGGGGGGAATTTTTTGACTTAATCAGAACCACGAACACCCCTAGTTCTAATAATCAATGCTGGTTAGGATAGTAGAATGAGGCTTCCATCCCTCTTGCATCTAGTGAAGATAGGATTCTAGTTTCATTGGTCTCAACTACAATTTTTCTTTTAGAATACGAAGAACAAGACAATTGTTTTTTGTTCTACTTCCGTGTGAAATTAAGAAGAATAAAAAGATGCTTTATTTGGAAGGAGATAGTCCTATTTTTTAATTAAAACAGAAGTACAAGAACTATTGGATAAAAGGAACCTTCTTTTTAGTAGAAAAAGAACTAGAGAAAGAAGTAATAGAAGCGGGAGAGAGAATTATCAGATTAAAAGAAAGAACTTTCAGGGTCCTACTCAAACCCTTGGGTCTAGTAAAGGAATTTTTAGAGTAGAGAATAAAAAGTTCAAAGTAGAAACTCAAACATTTGACTCTGATGGAAATCACGATGAGAGGAGGGCACCGATCGCGTACAGAAATAGCAGTGTCGGTCATCAAAGAGATAGTGGTGCCACAACAGCTGCCAGAGAGATGAACAATGCTTGAAAGGTGAGAAATGCATCGATTGTTGGAGAGAGGAACTGTACTAGATACCGAACGGAAGGAGAAGAGACACTAAAAAAGAATAAGAAAGGGGTGTGGTAGTCAGTAAACAAAGAAATCTACTCTTTTGCTTAAGATGCCGAGATCCCAAAGCTATTATCAATAGTTGTCGATTCAATGGGATTTCTTCCTAGAGCAGGACCTATTATTTCTTGCTTTCTGATTCACTCTGCTTCAAACGAAGCTAACTCCAAAAAATCGTCTTCAGTTCGGATTGCAAGGTGCAAGAAAATTGTTGCCAATTGGTCGGCAATGTCTGCCTGTAGTGGAAGCTACCTTGTGTCTCCATCAAGATCTTAGAGGGTTTAATTATATGTTAAACAATGAGAAAAGAAGAGATGTTGGCAATGAAAATGATGAATTTCTTGATTATTCCCAGAAGCATGCTGGGGTTTAATAAGTTTATAAAAGTAATCTTGATAAGTAAAGTATTTCTTATCTCTAATGACACAATGTTAGGGACCATTTGGCCTTAGAATTTAACTTTTTTTTTCTGAAGAATTGTTTCACTTTATTTCAAAATCAGTGTTTGTCCATGAAAATTCCCAATACAATTTCATGTCTTTTTAGGAAAAGCACATTCAAACAACGAAATATTATTTACAAAAATTATAATCACACACAAATCCATCTTCCACTCGAAAACTTTAAAATCCCAAATAAAGTCAAAAATATTTGTAATAGTATGTAGTAGCTCGTGTATGGATCTAATCTATGACATTATGTGACTATCTATTTTGAGATATTACTCTTTTGGAGCAGATTTGAAGGTATGTTTTAGGTAAATTAGTCAAGTTGGGTGATTTTGCTAGTTTGTAGAAATTGGGGATATAAACCACATCTAGAAAAGGTACATGAATTCTAACTATTCTTTGTAAAAAGTATGCCCAAACACAACTCCAACTGCAAAAACTACAAATAAAGTAAAAACCATTTGGTTTTCATGGCCAAACCCCCACTTAAGAACACTAAACCTTTCCTACATATATAATGAATGGGGTCTTTCCACATTAATAATTTCATAATTTTTAACAATTCTGAAAATGCTAACACTATAAATCACTTCTTTCTTATACTGTAAGTGCCTTCGAGAGCCATTTTGGTTGCACCACTCAGCAACTTCTTTGCACCCTATTTGAGACTAAAGCAGGCTTGGTGGCTACTTCATCTTAAGATAAAATATAGGCATTGTGCTTAAAATGGGCATAACTCAGTTAGTTTGAGATGTCGGAATGTAAGCTAGGCTTGTATAACCCACGTGAGTATGAGGTGAAAGGGAAGACAGAACACTAGCACCTGCCATCTCTTTTTGTTTGCTTCCAGAGGTGCTTAAGTTGTAATTATCCGGGTGAAGGATGGACGGGGGACGGGGTAGGCGAGGGATTGTAGAATTTTATACTTTATACTTGGTAACTAATTTAGCTCTTTCATGCTTTCTTTTTACATGGCAAAACAAGGACTATTATGCAGGAGAACGGTCAAACACGGGCATATAATCTCTCAGCCTATAAAATTAAGAAAAGATAAGAAAATAAGCTAGGTTTCTTGGAATACTGTAAATCAAAATTCAAATCCCCTTAACCCCTTACTGATCCTACATTAAGAGAAAAATGAACATAAACTCGAAAGAAGTTGTACCTTACTGAAAAGGGTGTGAGCATTGACCAACCTCGGAAGCAAGGGACCCATAATACGAAATGATATTCTTAATACTGCAACAGATGTCACAGGCCTAAGGTGCTTAATGATAAGATGAGTTCCCTCGAGCCATTCTTGTGGGAGGTTACAGAAGAAAGCATGTAGCAGTGCGACAATATTACCTAAAAGACCAATGATTACATCAGTGGACTAAAATTCCATGAAGCAAAAGACAATGTTGAGAAAGGCAAATAGCAGCTAATTATACCTAGAAGAAGAAAAAGAACACTGTTGAAAGAAAAACATGATGCAATAATATAGCTACCTCAAATGCAGTGTTATGAAACACAATCACTTTTCGCTTAAAATGACTGAAGTAAGGTGAGGGTTAATGTGCTTCAGTATGTCGACATAAGGTGGGTCCAATGATGGGATCACATTTTGTGCTCAAATGCAGGTCACTTGAGGCGAGAAGCGAAAGTTTTCTTCGAGCATTTCTTTTTTTTCATTGAGATGATTGTTCAAGGAACAACAACTTGAACAACTTTAGGGGTAATATTTAATGAAAGATTAGGAAGAGACTAAATTAAGGTCCCCCTAGAATGATGCTTAGTAATGGATTGAAGGAGTGCCAGTTACTCCCAAAACAATTAAAACCTATGCTTCTTAGATCTATCAAAATCCTTGTTGTGCCCGTGTCGAAACTACACGATTTGGGTGTGGCTATGGGATCCACACTCGATATGGTTAACCTAACTTGGGTGCTTTGACTACAGCTAAGACCTTAGAAATATAGTTTGACTCGGCATTTGGTTTAATTGGATTTGTATTGTTAAGGATAGTAATAGGTATATACAATCCTACTCAAAATAGGAATAGGAATAGTATGTAGTGTCCTGCTTAGAAAAGGATTGTATTGCAGTATCCTAGCTGGAAAAGGTATCTATTGTAGAGTCTATAAATAGGGTCTCTCTATTATAATCTAGAAACGACAATTCAATAATATTCTTTCCCTATATTTCTTACATATATCATATATATATTCACATAAAATACTAGAGAACTTTGCTATTATATGGATAACTTATGAAAAAAATATGAAGTGTTCACACAGATTTTAATTATACTAGTGTTAATTTAATAAGTTCAATAAACTGTCAAATATATACTTATATATGTCGTAATATACAATAATTAATCTGTATCTTAACACCCATTACAATAGTCCCGAATCCTAAAGACTACAAGGTTATTCCGAGCGAGTATCTTACAACCCTACATACGCTTATCGTTGGATTTAGATGCCATGAGGAAAAGGAAGAATGTAATCAATCAAAGATTAGATGGGGAGGCCTTACTAGGGTTCGAGGTCAGGAGATTGGGACGAAGTTGGTGGCTAAGGGGCCTTGGGAGATAGCGAAACCGCTTATAGTAAGTGGGCTATAATAGATGGTTGTGTCAAGGAAGCAAGTAGAGAGGTATTAGGGGATCTTGAGGGGCAACTCTTGTGGGCATAATAGTGGGCATAAAGGGATTTTTGGTGGAATGGACATGTCCACGGAGAAGTTGGAGACCAAGAAGGTTGCGTACACAATACTAGTGGAAAGCTTACACGAGGAGAACAAGAGGAATAGGGAGAGGTATAAGACGACGAAGAAGGGAACAAACATGACAGCTGAAACGGAAGCTTATACTATATAAGAGAAGGAGATGAAAGCCATAGTGGAGAAATTATTTGTTTGCATCGAAGTTCATGGTCAAGGCCGACAATGCGGCCACTAGCTATTTCCAACCACAAGAAGCTCATAGTGAAGCAAGGTAGGTAGCAGGATATCTTGGTTGTATTTGATTATGTGTTGAGTACAAGCAAGGCAAGGACAACGTTGTGGTTGACACTTTGAATAGAAAGTCTGAGCTTGTTGTCATCACCATAGCCAGTTGTGACATTCGAGATGCTATTAGCTGCTCAAGGCAAGACAAAAAGCCTGGGTGGAAGATGAACAATTCTCACCACAAGTTGTTCTTTTGCTTTTGGGGGGGAGGGGGGGAGGGGGAGGAGGCGCGACATGCCCAAGGTTGGAAAAATTAGGCAGTAAATCATGAAGAAAGGCACGACACATTGTAGGTCGAGCACCTGATATCTCAACTTTGCATCGGCTATTAGCTGGGAGCCTTAATTATCTCACTATTACTCATCTTGATATCTCTTTTGCAGTTCAACAAGTGAGCCAATTTATGCAGGATCCTAGTCACATCTATATTTGGTGGGTGTCCATCACATGATTCGATATCTCTTGGGAACAACTATTTGTGGATTATTTTTTTTTTGAAATTGGTAAATTGTATTCATTCAGCATTAAGACTATGTTGGCCACCTCCAAAAAGTTTACAAAAAAGAAAAGAGAGATACTTACAAAGAGCCTATAAAATCCACTAGTTGGATTTCCTCTTCTATACTCTGTTCTTTACACCAAAAACCTAGTGAAGTAATAATTTTCCACTTAATCTTCAAAATAGAGGATTCTTTTCCTTCAAAGATCCTCTAGTTCCTCTCCTTCCAAATGGTCCACCAGATGCAGGTTGGGACTATCCTCCACCATCTTTTTTGGCTTTTGCTTCCTCCTCTTCTGATCCTACAGCTAAGCAAGTCTGCAATATGTTAAGGCATGATCCAGTTGATTCCAGCAATGGAAGTGAACATAGCCCAAACTTGTGTCGTTACTTTGCAATGCATAAAAAGGTCTTTGTTGGTTTCTAGTGCCTCCTTGCAGAGGAGGCATCTAGATGCTATGATGGACCCCCTTTTTTGCAATGCCTCATGTGTCAAGCATGCTTTCCTAGCTACTAGCCAAGTGAAGCATTTCACTTTATTAGGAGCCACGCTCTTCCATATAGTATTCCAAGGTCTAGTTGACCTGCCTGCAGCAACACTCAGTCCCCTTTTGTATGCTCTGTTAACAGTGAAAATTCCATCATTGTGGTGCCTCCAAATGATTTTGTATTTGTGCCCGGGAAGATTCCTATTAGTTTTAGAAAATCTACTACCCATGGTATTTCCCAATCATTTAGGGGTTTTAGGTTCCACCCTTGAGGGGACCACATTTCTTGTATACTGCATCCAGTATTCAAGCTTATTGAGAACAGTCCGGGAAAAAGGGAGTGAATTGTGCCATGACCACTCTAGTCCTCTTCCCAAAAAAGTATCTTGTCTCCCCTGCCAACTCTAACTTTAGTGTTTAGCTTGAGAGTCATCCATAGATTCCTGATAGATTTCCGAACCCCAACCCCGTATGTATTAGTCACTTTATTAGTGCACCACTGCCCCTCCGGACCATACTTATTAAGGATAAACTCCCTCCACAAGGACTGATTTTCTTGAGTAAATCTCCAAAGCCATTTGATAAGTAAACTCTTATTATGAAGCTTTAGGTTCCTCACTCCTAGACCTCCAAAACTCTTGCTTTGCTGAACTGCGCTCCATTTTACCAGGTTGAAACTTTTCTCAATCTTGCTTCCTTGCCATAAGAAATCCCGCCTCAACTTGTCTAAGATTTCCACCACCTCACCGGGGATGGGAAATAAAGACATTACATATGTTGGCAGAGAATCTAGGACTGCATTGATCAAAATAACTCTACCTCCCAGGGAAAGGTATTGTGATTTCCAAAGAGCTAGTCTTTTTTCTGTTTTCTCTATTATTCCATCCCATATATTCACAGCTTTGTGATTAGCACCCAATGGCATTCCCAAATAAATTGTGGGCAACTCCTCTATCCTGCACCTCAAAATATCTGCCAGAGACTGAATTTGTTGCACCTCTTTCACTGGAAAAATATTGCTTTTCCTCCAGTTAATTTTCAACCCAGAGCAAGCTTCAAAGATCACCAGTATCATCCTTGGGTATCAAATTTGTTCTTGTTCAGCTTCACAGAAAACCACAGTGTCATCAGCATATAATAAGTGAGTCACCTCCATGATTTCATTGTTCCGGTTCTTAATGCTAAAAGCCTTTTATCCAGTTGTTTGTTGCAGCCCTTCTCATCAGACTGCCTAGCCCTTCCATAGCTATGATAAACAGGAAAGGGGACAAGAGATCACCTTGTCTCAGACCTCTTTCAGCTGGAAAAAAACCTGCAGGTTCTCCATTTATGTAGTTTTGATATAGAATTCTATCCACTTAATCCACCTTCTCCCGAATCCCATTTGCCTCAGAGTGTTCAACAAGAAACTCCAGTTCAGGTGGTCAAAGGACTTTTCAATATCTAATTTGCACATAAGTCCAGGCACATCTCCTCTAATCCTGGTGTCAATGCATTCACTAGCAATAAGAGCAGCATCCATTATTTGTCTCCCTTTGATGAAAGCCATCTAGTGGTTGTTTACAACTCTGCTTATTACCTTCTTTAATCTCTCAGCCAACACCTTTGCTATGATTTTGTAGACCCTGGAGATTAGACTAATGGGTCTGAAATCTCTTAGATCATTTGCTCCAACCTTCTTAGGAATCAAGGCTACAAAGGTGGCATTGAAGCTCTTCTCAAACTTGTGGTGAGAGTGAAATCTGTGGAATGTCTGTAGGGGCGGAGGTACACTATCCTCAAAGTGTCCAATTGGACACCCTTCATCGGAAAATTACATCATATATATAAGTAAAATTATACTTTAAATGGTTAAATAAGACATTTTGGACACCCTTAAGCACAATAAAGTTTCTTAGCCCAGCGGTATCTTTGCCCAACGTGAAGTTTTATTAATGCACACACGGGTTCGAATCCCAGTTGCTGCATTTGTTGTTACATTTTCAAAATTAATATTATCAGTTATAGCTAATAATTCAAAATTAATATTATCTATTAAAAATCTTAATTAGAGACCTAATCATATTTAATAAATATGTTATTTTTTCAACAATTCAAAACTCATTATCTATTAGAATAATCTCAAATTAGAGACCTACAAATTAAAAATATAACAAAAAATAAAATAAAAGTATAGCAAACATAAATTTTAATCACTTTTTCTTTTCACTAAAATTTTAAATAAAATTTAAAAGTAATTATTTAATTTAAATTTAATAAGCAAATTCTAATTTTTTCTATAAAGCTACTAAAGGTGAAAAAGGCTCTATATAGAATTTCTTTTTAGAAAACCTCGTTTGATGTTACTCTTTATTTTTCATATCTTCTTGTTAATTCACCAAAGGTTGGTGAAATTTTGAAGTATAAAAGTGTTTCATTATAAACTGAATTTTCTCTTTCTCTTTTTTCTTTTTCGTTCACTTCCTATTAAATAAACATGAAAATTCAAGCTCAATTTTGTGTGGTTTGATTTTGAAAATTTTAGTATATTTTTTAATTAAAAAAAAATAATTGTTAAATGTTACATAGTTTGATTTCAAAATTTTAGTGCACCCATCGTCAAATTTTATTTTTTTACCTATGCGATTCTTGGACACCCTTCGTGAAATTTCTAGCTACGCCACTGAATGTCTGCATCAGTTCTTCCTTTATTGTTTCCCAGAAAGCTTGAAAGAAAGCCATGATATAGCCATCTGTCCAGGTGCTTTTTTGCAGCACACATCTTTATCCCTGCTAGTACCTCTTTTTTCCTCAAAAACTCTCTCAAGGTTGTTTCTTTCTTCTGTTGAAATGCCTTGTACTTCATGAAGATTCAAATAAGGTCTCCAATTTTCTAATTCTTTGTAGAGATCTTGATAAAAATCCACAATAGGTCCCTTGATAGCCACAGGATCACTAGATAGTTCTCCATTGATCAACAAGGAATCTATAGTGTTGAGTCTTTTATGTGCAGTAGCCATTCTGTGAAAAAACTTAGTGTTTTTATCACCACATTTTATCCACTGGACTCTGGATCTGTGCTTCCAAAAAATTTCTTCATTCCTGGCCACTTCATCATATTCCATGGCAAAATGAGCCTTTACCAACTGCTCATCATCATTTCAGAGTCTGCTTTCTTGCAAGGTCTCCAAGCTCCCTATTTGATCTAGGATGTGGTTTTTTCTTGCCTTCCAGTTCACCTTGTGCTCTTTGCTCCATTCTTTGAGTTTAGCCTTTAACATGCTTAATTTTGTTGCCAGAATATAGTCCGGGGTACCAGATATGATAAAAGAACACCATTCTTGAACTTTTTCTTTGAAACCTTCCACATTAAGCCACCACTTTTTGAACTTAAAGTAAGGCTTCTTGAAATTACCATCTCCACAAGTCAAAAGAATGGGGTTGTGGTCAGACCCAACGCTAGGAAGAGAGCTTTGCCTAATCTGAGTGAACATTTCATCCCAAGGAAAAGAATACAAAAACTTGTCTATTCTAGAAGCATTCCTGTAATTTTCCCCTCCTCTCCAAGTATAGGATCCCCCGAAAAGAGGAGGGTCTATGAGTTCCAGCTCGTTAGTGCAGCTGGAAAAATCGGACATTGCTCCAGATAGGTTAACACAATTAGTTTTCTCAGATGGAAATCTTATTGTGTTGAAATCTCCACAAACCACCCAAGGCCCTTCACACAAACTCCTCATTGCTCCTAGTTCTTCCCATAAATCTCTTCGTTCAGTCCTATCACAAGATGCATAGACAGCTGTGATAAACCAGTCTAAATCTTGATTAATCCCACACAATTTGCAAGTAATCATCTGGCTGCCACTCTCTACTTCCTCCCCCCTCCAAGCCCTTTTGCCCCACATGATAATGATTCCTCCCTTAGTCCCTGAAGCTTTCCATCCATACTCCCCCCCGTCTATCTATTCCCACCCAATTGTTGAATATAGCTTCCCACTGTCCCATTTAGTTTTGTCTCAACCAAGACTATAATGTCTGCTCCTTACCATATTTCTTTTCTCCTCCCTATTTAACCCCCTAACATTCCATGCTAGAATTTTCAGCTTCATAACAACTGAATGGATTGTTTCCTCCCTCTGCTTCGTGAGTCGCTCCTTGATTATGCATCCTTAAACTTTATATCAAAGAAAAGGTTTTTGAGCTCTTTTGGGACCATCTGCTTGTCGTGATTTTTTGTTGAGAGTTCAGTTGTTGGAGCTTCCTTCTCTCTCCTTTGATCAATTTGAGGAACATTGTTGTGGCCTCTTCTATACACCCCTCGAAAGCAACCCCAAATTCTTGACTTAATCTGAGGATATTTTTTTGAACCCATAAATTCGCTTTTTCCCCTACTGCTTTAGAGGCATCAGAACAAATTGGGGTAGGATCCCCGAAGAGAGTTATTTGCTTCATTGTGCCTTGGTCTTCTACCTCTTCTTCGTTGCCTTCTTCCCCCCTTATGGTTTAATTTGCCCCTCCTGCATGTAGTTGAAGTTCTGCTCCCAGAATCTCAATTTCCTGCTGGTCGAGCAATTTCTCAACTTCAGAGATAATGCTTTGATCGACTAATTAAAGAGTTGTCTTGGGTTTCTGTGATGTTGGCCATAAGTTAACTTTATCCAGAAAAGGCTCTATATTAATTGAGTTAGAGAGCAGGCCCACAGGTACTGGCCCATCTGAGTTGTGCTGATATATGTTATTAGAGGGCTCCACTGGCAGCTTCTTTTTGGGCTTAAAATTTTGAGAATCCAAAACTTGGGCGGCCCCAGGGGATCCATAATTACGAAATTTCCCTGGCCCAGTACAATCCATAGGGTTACAACCCACATTAAAAGACTCCATAGGTGGCCAGCTCACATTTGTTGTGACCACGTGATTTTGGTTCAGACTGGATCCCACAATATTGCCTATAAGAGGCTCTTTATCTAACGGTTCTTTCCCTTCCCTCTATAACCGTAAAGTACGATAGGTCAGCAATACCTTTCCGGAGTTGCTCGACTTGTCCCTTTCACTTTCCCTTTCTAGCCTAGGACTGATGTCTCGACTGTTGTGCTGGTTCTCCTCCAACCTACAAAACCTTGCCGAAGCTTCGACCCACACTGGAAGTGAAAAGATTAGGTCTCCGTCTGAAATTTCAATTTCTCTTGGGATGTTTTCAATGGGGCCTTGCACTTTTAAATGCGCCCATCGAAGATGATTTTTTAACGAGGTTTCTTGTTCTGTTTCTATCCACCCCCCGCACTTATCTCCTATTTCTTTAATGATTTTGGCCGACCAGAGTTGCAAAGGAAGGCCGAGGATTCTAACCCAAACCAACCAAACTTGTGATGGGTTGGGAAAGCACCCACTGTTGGAGACCACCAATCTAACACTAGTTGCTTGCCCTGCCTCTTCCAGTTGCCAAGAACAATATGTTCTGCATCCTCTCTCGAACTCGAACAGAAACTGTATGCCATTCATATAAAAGATTTAGAAGTTGAAAACTCCTTTCCAAACCTGTTGAGCCCACCTTCTTACTTCACTCCTCGTTGGGATATCATCACACTCGGGAAAACTCCCTATTAAGCATCTGTTTAGGAGGTCCTTCTCATCATGGCTTGTAGAGGCTTTCAGAATCTGCTGCTCGTTTAAAATGGTTGGGCTCCTGGGCAGTCCACCTATTCTTTTGGAGAGCTTCCTTATAACTATCTTCACCCCTAAAAAATTGATGTTTCAAGTCCCCAGTCACTGGAGCATAACCATGCTTTAAAGACCCTCTATTAACGAAGCTTTCAATACGATTTACAATACCCAACCACTCCTCATTGGCCTTGTTCTCAGGAATAATAATGATTGATCTGGAATAGCCATTTACTGTGATAACTGACAGGAATCTACCGAACTTGTTAAACTTTAAAGAGCAAAAGATGTTAATAGAAACATCCCTGACTTTCCATGTCTTGAAAGTCCTCCCCCTTACTTCTGATGCGTCCTTCATTTTTCTGCATAACCACCAAAGAGCTCCACTGCTCAGTGTCATTCTCCTCATATACAATCTGGCACTCTCCACCCATTCAAACCAGGTCTCGGATGACAATTTAGTTTCTGAAATGTCATAAGACTCCCCCCCAGATCTGAAATAAATACGATTTTCCATAGACTGGAAAAAAGGCTTTCAAAAAAAATGGTTGAAAAAGAGATTCCGGTGGTTGAAGACCACCATTTGTGGATTATTCTTTCCTAGTGGTTCTTTATTCAGCTTAATGCATTTAGTGATTCTGATTGGGCTGCATGTCCTGATACTCATAGTTTTGTCGCAGGTGCATGTTTCTTGGAGATTCCTTGATATCTTGGAAGAGCAAGAAGCATGACCATGTTTCAAAATCCTCAACAGAATCTGAATACAATGTCTAGTGCTTGCTCAGAGATTGTATGTTTTCGTGATTTACTTGCAGAAATTAGATTTCCTCAATCTAATATGACTCCTCTCCATGCTAACAACACAAGTTGCCATTCAGATTGCTACCAATCCGGTGATCATAAAAGGACCAAACACATAGAAGTGGATTGTCATTACTCTTCCACATGTATCCAGTGATCTTCAAATAGCTGATGTGTTTACAAAATCTATGGCACGACAATGTCATCAGTTTCTGGTAGGCAAATCACTGCTTTTTGATTCACCGGTATCAATTTGAGGGGGAATGTTAGCATGTTGAACATATTCTAATAGTTGTACATATCTATGTAATAGCTCTAAATATTTATGTAATTATGGTGTCAATTGTTTTCCATATGTAGGAGATATCAGGGGTTAATGTAGCATATTTTTAGAGATATTATAATTAGCAATAGCAGATATTTAGGGGTGTAAATAACAATTTTTTTAAGGATGTAAATCATAATTCTTTCTATTTAATGGAAGAACTCACCATTTGAGGGTACTCATTCAGCAAACTTGACAACTACAACCTTTATTGGTAAGAAATTTTAATAATTGTAAAAACTTGTGAACAAGACAAGATTAAAATGCCACTTCATTAAATTAATTATGCAAAATAAAAATATAACAAAAATTATGTTTCTTTAATTAAGTGTATTACTCTTACATGAGTTTGTGCCCGGGTTAGCATGGGCCTCATGCAACTAGTAATACCTATTAATGGATAAATTTGGCTGGCTTTCTGGGAAAGAGCATGGGGTCGTGTAGTGAGTGAATTTTAGTGGACCAGAAAATAGGAAGGGGGCAGGGTGTCGTGGTCATGTGCTGACTTTTGTGCTCCTTATATCCCCCTTTCTCTGCCTAAACTCAACTCCTCAGAATGTTTCTACACCCAAGATGACGATGTTCTCTTGAACTTCCTGATATAGTGTTGGCACAAGCTTTTTAGAAGTATAGCAACCTAATTGGTTTGCCTCTAAATTTTTCCAACTACACAACAAATCTTGATAGATTTTCCACTGAAAAATCAGAAACTGGATTATTTACAAATGGCAGAGGATATGATTATCTTTGTTTCCTGACATTCTACTAGTAAGCAGATGGTTTAGTTTGAATAACTTGAACATGTTTTCTCTGGTGAAAGCAGTAGGAGGATGAACAGGAGATCAAAGAGAATCAGCAAGGGGAAGGTTGGAGGAGGAAGTGGCATCTCATCAAGTTTTGCTACTCCTTTTCTTTTACTTTTTTATTTTTATAATCAAAATTCTGTTATTAGAAACATTTTCCACTGGTTTCCGTTACCTTCAAGTAGTAAAAATGCCTGTATTGTTCTATTAAACTCTACATATGTGTAGTTAAATAATATGGAACTAAAACCGGTATAACACATTACTTCAGAGACCCAGATCATTATTTTTACTTACTTTTATTCACCTAGAATTTTTGGATTCTCATGATCAGCATACCAATCAATAGAGGTCAATCGATAGAGACAAAGGGAGTGGGCAAACAAACAAGTAAAGCTATCCCAGATTGGTTAAGAAAGCATACCAATGGCTGTTGAGGTATTATCCTGTGCAGCCCAGGTGGGGTCTAGTAGAGCATAGCTAACAGCCGATTCTAATTCACTCATAGACCTTTTAGCATCAGTAAGCCACCAACTTTCTTTTATTATGCGTGCAGCTTCAACATATAGCTGCACATGAAATTCTGGAGGAAGTTGTGCCAAAAGAAGACCGCATGCTTGGATTAACAAGCAAGATAGCTGCTGGCAAGTATAACCACTACGTGAAACAAAATTAGAAGTATTCATTCCTGAAACTGATGGAGTCGTCCTAGTTGCACCCAAAGAATCAGTACTTCCCCCTGAAGGAGAAGTAGGCAAAATAGAGCCTTGTCCAGAACTACCAGGAGCTCCATGCAGCCCATTGCTGGATTGGACAAGGGTTGGTTGTATGTGAACAACAATTTGAACTAGAGATGAGACAATCTGTGATGGCGAAACAGGAAGAGAAAGTAATTCTATGACAGCTGTTTCAAGAGTAAGCTGGGTGGATGTCCCAGGGTCTTGCATCTGATAATAAGGTTTCTGCCCGTCAAAAGAATTAGTTGGCCCAGATTGTGATGTTGCTGGGATCTTTCCATGGGGAGCACGGGTAGAATTATTTGCAAAATCTCCCATCGCTGCACATTTGGAGCTATTATTTAAAGCAGGAATAACATGATTCACCAGTCCTAACAAAAGAGTAGCAAAGTAGTCCAATGGTGGGCACATGGCTGCATTTGATGAGTTGATATGTTGCGGGAATGACTCTGAAAATGGTATCTGCATAGAAAAAAAGAAAAAGAGAATGATTCAATAATTACTATAAGAGAAGGGAAAACAAACTAGCAAGTTACGGAGCATCAACCACCATCACCTTTTTAATATCTAAGACATTCAGTATACGGAGTATTAGCTTTCCAGGAAGATGACCATAGAAATAAGAAAGTATATCACGAACAAACGTAAAGTTCAGAGGATAGTAATGAAGGAAGGGTGAATAAACTTGAAGAACTCTATCAGCTGCATCCATAGCATCATTTTCAATGAGTCTATATATGATAAGGGGGATGATTGGAAGCAGGCGTGCAGCAATATCATCAAAAAATGTTGGATACCTGAAACCACAAGCAAATCAAGTATAAGTTGGAGTTTTAATAACAGGTTTCTTTTACAGTTTGAGCACCAATTAGGATTGTGAATTTCTATTTTCCTAGAATAGAAATTGTAACCACTACTGTTGGCTGCTTTCTTTACTCATCTGATAATTTTAATACAAAAGATAACCTGCATATCTATGACTACTAGAAAAGGGGAAGTTCGTGCTCTGCACAGGCCCGAATCACCATTAGCTGAATTTCATAGTTTCCGTTGCAGTATTTTATATTTTTTAAATACAGTGATATTTACATTTTTCTTCTCTACTAACTATATTAACAGTCAAACATTAGAAATCAAATGTCATTTATAATAAAAAGAACAAGAAATAATATAATCAAATGTATTAGTGCTTAGTTAAAATATGGGAGAATTTAGAGCAATAAAACAAATGGTTTTAATTTAAAGCATCATAGATATCTTCTAATCCCTCTGACTCATCACCACATAAGAAATTCACTTATTCCTAAAACGGTAAATATGTTCTAAATTACCCTTGATAAAATCGTACCCATTTAATATGATTCTTTCATTATGTCAAAATTTACTTATCTAAATAAGGGTATTTTAAAAAAATGAAAATAATGTATTCTTGATTATGTAACAAAACATTTATTTTAGAAGTAAATATAAAAGTTAAAAATACCATATAATATGGATCATAGAAAATATCTAATCTAAGTTAAAAACAATAAAATGAATTAAAGTTAATTAGTTAAAGCTTGAAGAAGAGCTAAACAAGTTGCTAGGTGTAATAAATAAGGGTTCATTTGGTAGCTGATTTGGAAGTGAGTTATGCAGGTATCAAATCTTGCATAACCAATACCATGTTTGGTAGCTGGTTAGGAGTAAGTTATTCATGTATAAAATTAAAACGGTGAGTGATTTGCAATTTAGAAACATGCATAAATAATACTCGTATAAGTTATAATAGAATCTAAGTGTTATTTTATGCAAGTATACATAAATTATCTCGTTGTTTGGTCATCAAAAAATACATAAATTACCTTATAACTAATTCATGCTCTGCTAATACCGGTATAATTCTAATCAGCTACCAAACAACCTCTAATTATTTTGATGATTTATTTTTGAAAATTTTTGATGATTTTGAGTCAGCTCAAAAGTTATTAAGCCAATCATGTGACTTTATATTATCTAAAATGACCAAACTGCATAGATGTCAAAGCCTGCTTTGGCATCAAACTCGTCTTATAAGATAGTTATAATTTTGAAAATCAAATAGTTCCTTGAGAATATACCTTTAAACCCTTTTATCCTTTTGCAGGTGGACTATAAATACAAAAGACCCAATAAGAGAGATAATTATTAATGACAAAAACACTCATGTATCTTCAATCATTTTGAAAAACCAGGGTTCCTTGAGGACTCATTTTAACCCTGTTAATCCTTCACACTCTTCTACGATTAGCCTGCTAAATACAGAAGACCATGGAAGTGCATGAACTTTGTACTCAGAAAACAGTATCATACGTGGATTGTAATTCTATGGATGACTTCAAACTTAGCAATCCTTGAAGTAAACTCTTTTCAATAAGAGATGTGTCCAGTTTTCCCTTGTAAGCAACTAAACATATCTGAAAAGTTAAGATTCTTAAAGTATGTAATTTTGGTGTGTACAGAAGCTATAGAGGCAAACCTAATTTGCAAAAATCTCAAGGGAGGTTAGCTGAACGAACTGTACTACAAAAACTAGAAGCTTTATCAGTTGTTCATCACATTGAATTAGAAGCAGTGGAAGAATGTGTATCCTGAGAAGTAGGTTTTCTGAAGAAGTCTTTCCGCATCTTATCAAATGCCCAAAGGGAGACGAATACATAAGATATGGACAGTCCGAGTCCTTATGTGTCCCATATGTGTCTGATGTATGTGAGATGACATGAATCTAAGTACTACAAAAATTTACAATGTTTAATGAATTGACAGACGGACAGAGAACGTGTAATACCCTGAATCACGAACAAGTTTCAAATGATATAAAGATCAAGTTCAAGGCTACAAACATGTGTTACAGGATGTTTGGCGGAACCAGGGTCTAAACAAAAGGGGAAGACCGAACCACATTAAGTCCATTGTGAACACCCTTACCAACCATTACTGTGAGAGGGAGTTTCCATGGCTGGAACTTGTGACCCTTTGATCACACAACGACAACTTCTACCAAACAGGATGTCAAATGAAAGTAAAACCAACAAACCAAGTTGCTAGTACTAGTGTGGGCCTCCTACGACATGGACATATTAAGCTTTGTACTTCAGGAAGATAGAGGCAGAAAGATCATAAAGATAAAGCAGTGGAAGGGGGTATTTTCCCATGCCGTAGAAGATGCAGAAAAAAGCTGTCAGTGAGCCAAGTGCAGGTAGCTTCTTATGCGACGTGTACCACGGCAGAAAGGGTTTTGCATACTTCTAATGGTGTTCTCATTTAGGTGCAAAAACTGCATTTTCATATTGTCTCACGTTTTTGGAAAACGAACCACATAGTATACAGCTTCTTGAGAAGATGAAATTAGGACTCAATAATCTACCAAGAAGATTTTAGCAAGACAAAGAAGGAAATAGACAAATTTTCATGAGTAAACTTGAATTTAGTCTTGAATATAGAAGTTGTGGCCTAGGATTTGAAGTTAGTTGTGTAAATAATCATGGGTGGCAAAGGGTTTGGGAACCATAGTGTTGAATTCACATTTTTTATTATGTTTCCTTGCTAGAATATGGAAGGAACTATTATTGATGATTAGGAATAGCTTTGGTGGTAGAAATCAAGGGATTAGGTGAGCAGGCCCCTAACCTTAGACTTGTTCTCCAAGGCATGCTATTGTAGAGAATAACAAAAGAAAATATAATTGGAAAGACCTTCTGCTAGCCCAAGATCGTTAATTATGGTAGGAAGATTCCACTAAAGAAGAGGAAGCTATGAAAGGAGAAGGAAGAATTTATATAGTAGAACTTTGTTATGGAAGAAGACTTTTGAATTGGCATGAATTGCTTCGAATTGGATTTTTTTTGGGTTGACTACAAATGACTGCCACCCCTATTTATACTTGTGTAGGGATGCTCTAGATACATCTACCATGAAAATCATGA
Source organism: Solanum gandarillasii (assembly GCA_029582405.1). Taxonomy (NCBI): domain Eukaryota; kingdom Viridiplantae; phylum Streptophyta; class Magnoliopsida; order Solanales; family Solanaceae; genus Solanum; species Solanum gandarillasii. Next base: position 7,935 of record JAJONY010078571.1, on the reverse strand, counting down.
CAACTTAATCTTCCAACTATTTAACACGAATCTGGAACTTCTAAACATATCTTTAAGATACGTATCCAAGACACTACAATAGTTCATTCTAGAAGCTTTCTTAAAAATAAATATGTTCAGAAGATGCAAGAAAGTTGTTGGATAGGTCAGAAGCTGCTGGAACTTCTCCGGAAAAAGAAAAGTAATTGGAACTTGGCAGCAAACTGATAGGAAATGCTTGGATGAGTAGGGCCACCTCAACGAAGTAGGAACAGATCAGAACAATGCTGTAACGCTGGGAAAATAGTATTGTGCAGCCATAAAACACTTTTCTGTCAACTATTTTCCAGTAAACATTTGTGGGTTGGGGTCGGAAACAATAGGTGACCTAAGCAAAATAGAACAGACTTGAAAAATGCAAGAAAATCACCTCACGTGTGACTTTACTTGCTCGTTGGAACACTAGCTTCCGGCGGCATGTGCAGGGTCGACAACCGAAAAGGTTACAGGGATTTGGTCGCCAACACTACCAGGACCCTGTTGGTTTTCGCACAGCACTGAAGGAAAATGAAGGAGTCACAAACAGCTTGTACTGTCATAAGGAATTGACACACGTGACTGTATTTTCTTTTTCTGGATGTTTCTCACCAAAGCTTTGATACTGTAAAGATATGACACCTGGGGCTAACTCAACTCCAAAAGCTAGCTCATGAGGAGAGATTTTTCCAAGTCCATATACGGAGACCAAATTCCCATCCCTCTACCGATGTGGGGCATCTTAACACTCCCCGCACACCCAGACTTCAACTGGAGCGTGAACACTTCTAAATGGGGGCCCAACATCAGTGAACAACAAATTGGGATGGGTCTAGCACTGATACCATGTAAAGATATGGCACCTGGGCCTAACTCAACTCCAAAAGCTAGCTCATGAGGAGAGGTTTGTCCAAGTCCATATAAGGAAACCAAATTCTCATCCCTCTACCAATGTGGGACATCTTAACAGATACCATGTGAGAAATAACAGAGTAAAATATAATTGAATTGTATCATACAATACAATCTTCTTCTTTTTTTGAGATAAGGGTAACTTTGTATTCACAAAAAATTCATCATCCAAGGGATGATGAATTGGAAACTTACATCCCACTGGGTGGTGGGCACACCCTCAAAAAGCCATACAGAATTACAAGTTTCCTTTAAAATCGACCATCTCTATGCTTTCCCCTACCAACTCTTGCTTACACCAAAAAAATAAAAGACTTAAGCATTTCATTTCTATCTTCTGAAAACTATCATTTTGTCCTTCAAAACACCTAGCATTCCTTTCTTTCCATAGAGTCCACCATATACAGGCTGGAATAGTCTTCCACCAATCTTCACTTTTCCCTCTGTTGCCAATTCTTGTCCAGCTATTAAGGAGCTCCATGGTTGTCTTTGGCATCACCCAACTAACCCCTAGTATACACAAAAACATATTCCACAATTTTGAAGCTGCTTTACAGTGAATGAACAAATGATTATTTACTTCTGCTTTCTGCTCACACATAAAGCATCTTGAGCAAAACTGCATCCCCCTTTTTTGTAATGCCTCATGTGTAAGGCAAGCTTTTCTTATGACCAACCAGACAAAACATGCTACTTTTAATGGGCTTCTTGTCTTCCACACTAGCTTCCAAGGCCATTTTTTAGTCACTGACTGATTGACATTTATCCTCCAGTAGCAGGATTTGACTGTGAACATTCCTTTGCTATGTAACTTCCAAATTGGTTTATCCTTTCTTTGAGATATGGCTGGAGGGGTGTTTAGCACCTCTAGTAGCCCGGACACATCCTCAATTTCCCAGTCATTCAAAGCCCTCCTGAACACTAAGTTCCACCCTTGTTGGCTCCATACTTGAGCAACAGTAGCAGATCTTTGTAAGCTCAAGGTGTAGAGGTTTGGGAATAAGTTCCTCAGGCTATCATCCCCTTTCATTCCAGAAATCTGTTTTCAGACCATTGCCCACACTAATATAAATATTGTTATTGAACTATGGCCACAACCTTCTGATGGTCTTCCACACACAGCATCCAAACGACTCCATCACCTCCTCAGTAGTCCATTGGCTAAACAAGCCATATTTCCCTGCTATGAATCTTCTCCATAGGGCTCCATATTCAGTACAAAATCTCCATAGCCATTTTTGTAGCAAGCAATTATTCTGGATGCTAAGATTTCTCATGCCAAGGCCACCTTGTTTTCTGCTCAAAGTGAGTGTCTCCCATTTCACCAAGTTGTAGCCTTTCTTTTCTTTGTTCCCTTGCCAAATGAAGGATCTTCTCATTCTGTTGATTTTCTTCACAATGCTCTTGGGTATTGGAAATAGACTCATCATGTAGGTAGGTAACCCATCTAAAACTGACTTGATGAGAGTCAACCTACCCCCCAGTGATAGGTACTGACTTTTCCATCTTGAGAGTCGTTTCTCACATCTCTCCATCACCTCATTCCATACCTCCAACTCCTTGTTTTTGGCCCCCAAAGGCAAACCCAGGTACTTCGTGGGCAGAGAGGCTATCTGACATCCCAAATTCTCAGCTAGACTTTGTAGATTGTCTACCTGATTAATTGGGAAGAGGAAACTTTTCGACCATGTAACATGAAGCCCTGAAATGCCCTCAAATATTGTAAGGATTGCTCTCAAGTGTCTAATTTGTGCCACTTCTGCTTCACAAAAAACCAGGGCATCATCTACATAGAAAAGATGTGTGATTTCCAGATCATCACCTCTCCCTATTTGAGCACTGAACCCTTTTATCCAGCCATTTACCTTTGCTGTTCTGAACATGTGGTTCAGACCCTCCTACAGAATCGACATTGCAAGGCTACTGGACTCACCTTGAGCAACGAAACCAGGTGATTGCTTCATATAGACTTCTTCCCTATGATCATCATGCAGGAAAGCATTCTTAATGTCCAAGTGATGAAGAGACTAATGACGAACGACAGCACAAATAGAAAAAGACGAACAGATGCTATATTAGCCACGGGAGAGAAAGTGCCATTATAATCTAGCCCAAATATCTAAGTATACCCTTTAGCAACAAGGCGAGCCTTAAGCCAATCAACCTGACCGTTTGGACCAATTTTGATTTCATAAACCCAACGGAAACCAATAATAGATTTACCTACAAGAAAGGAGAAAAGATCCTAAGTACCACTCGTATGTAAAGCAAACATCTTAACAATCATAGCCTGCCTTAATCTAGAATGAGAAAGTGTTTCACATGTAGTCTTAGCGATAGAAATAGAGGATAAAGATGATACAAAGACATGACGGGGTGATGATAGACGATGATAACACAAGAAAGTATAATGTGGGTTAGCATTTTGAGTCGATCGTATACCTTTTTGAAGTGCAATCGGTTGGCCAGAAGAAGGCAAGTCCGCAGTAAGAGCAGGGTCCGGCATATGACATGAATCATCTAGGACAAATGTTGGACGCGAACGAAGATGATAAGTCAAGAGTAGTGGCACTACAACTGGATATATAGAAGTAACAGTAGATTCCTCAAACGTTAGTACAGGTAACACCTGAGGTATGGATAAGACCATAGAGACATCAGGATGATCAAAATATGTACAGTAAGGTTAAGGAGATTCAATGAATGTGACCTCGGCGGACATAAGGTATCGACGAAGATCAGGTGAATAGCCAACAAGAAGTTAAAAGAAGAGATATTTAAGTTCTACGGAAAGCTAAACAATGAGGAGGAAGATTGGAGGCCAGCACGAACTATCAACAACTGCCCCACCATTACAGAAAGAGAGAAAGCAGCTCTGCAGGAGAAATTTGATGACCAAGAAGTGTATAATTGTCTCAAGTTGTGTGCAATTGACAAAGCCCCAGGCCCTGATGGAGTTGATAGACCATCAAAACATCTTCTATTCCTTTCCCTCCAAATATTCCAAAAAATTGTTGCAGGTATCATCTTCTAAGTTTGTTTGATGGTGCTGTCAACTTTCCAGTAACACCAACTCACAAAAGCTTATTTGATACCATGTGACACGACCCAACTGAGTGCAAAAAGAAAGTAAAGCATGTTCCACAGATTTGTTGTTACAGTACAATGCAAAAAGAGGTGTCTATTGCTCTGTGCTCTATTCTGACATAAGTAGCATCCATTCACAATGGTGTGTTTCCTTTTATAGAGGTTGGCTTGGGTTACGCATGCTTCATATAGTGCAGTCCAACAAATATTTTGTGATGCAGAAGAAGAGTAACTTAAGTATTTAAGATTGATTTAATCCTTTTTGAAGCCATTTCAGGTCTTCGCATTAATTGGAGAAAGAGTTACATATATCCCATAAACCATGTGCCTAACATGGAGGAGCCAGCCATAATACTGGGAGGTGAAGTGGGAAAGCTTCCCACTATCTACTTGGGTATGCCCCTTGGAGCAAAGTCAAAGTCCAAAGGGTTATGGGACTCAGTATTGGAAAAGTGTGAGAAAAAATTGACTAGGTGGAAGTCTCAATATTTATCTCTTAGGGAAAGACTCACTGTAACACCTCGGAAATTGGAAAGTCGAATTGAAATGTTGCAAAAAAATTTACTAAAGCAGTGATGTATGAGTCCTATTTATGAACTGTAGGAAGTCTTACGGGCCGTAGGAAAGGAACCGTAAACATGGAGTTGAGATATTGGAAATTCAAGTTTCTGAAGTTAGACCCACGAGTAGCTAGGACGAGCCGTAAGAACTTTGACGGATCGTAGCAATAGAAGTCCCGACTGAGAATTTGATTAAGATGAAGATATCACTATGCTCAAGATGTTGCTTATGTAACAAGGAAGCTGAGACAGTAAATCACTTGTTCCTACACTGTAGTATCACAGATCAGCTATGGAAGATTTTCATCAATCTTAGGGGCATAGGATGGGCAATGCCAAGCAAGATTGCTGACACTCTTTTTAGTTGGGAGGAAGCTGGAGCTGCAGCTAGGAACAGAGGGAGATGGAGGATCATCCCTTCATGTATATGGTGGACAATTTGGAAAGAAAGGATAGATGTTTTGAGGATAGGTGCAATTTAGTACAAAAGATTAAGCTAAATTGTATTTTGTTATTTTGCTTTTAGTGTACTGAATTGCACCCTGGGATATAGAATCAATCCTAGATGTTTTAGATACCATTGAGGTTTGCTCAATTTTTGGCATACCTTGTATCTAATCTCACTCTGGTAAATATGGTTTTCTGTACTACCTAAGTACTGGCTTGAATACAAAATGTTACTTGATTATAAAAAAAGAATCAGAATGATCTTTCATTAAGAAAACCCAAGTGCATCTTAAATAAGCATCAATGAAACTAATAAAATAACAAAATCCTAAGGTTGAACTGACTCTACTAGGACCCCTAATATCATAATGAACTAATGAAAAAATAGACACAGAACAACCCGCAGTACTACGTGAAAATATAGCATGGGTGTATTTCCCAAGTTGATGTTGTTCACAATCTAATGTGGATAAACTAGCCAAACTATGCACCATCTTCTGTAGCTTCAACAGACTTGAACATCCCAAACGTTTGTGAATCAGGTTTGGAGGATCTATAACGGATCTATACAGGGATCAAGCTCATTAACTTTGGGATGGAAGTCCTTTGAACCCAAGTTAAACTATCAAACAAAATTATACCTTTCTTTACTATTTTCATATACATTGTTAATTCAAACTCAATCACAAAAGTTAGCTAAAGAGGTAGGATTGTCGAAGACAATATAAGGAGATAAAGAAATCCAAATCCAACTGATATGGGAATCAACATACCTGCATGCCAAGAACGGGATATCTAGAGCGTGGACAACATAATATAGGGGTCAAACATCAAGTAAAACAATGAATTGGAAAGGATCTTGCTCTAATACCATGTTGAAATGTGTGAGCGTGGACAATATAATATAGGGGTCAAACATCGAGTAAAACAATGAATTGGAAAGGGTCTTGCTCTAATACTCACTTGTGGTCTCAGAAAGTCTTTCAAGAAATTGGAGAAGTCAGTGGAGGATGGATTGCAACTGAGGAAGAAACAGAGCTAAAAAATCACATGAAGTGGGCAAGGATTCTGGTGGCCAGCGATGGTAGGAAAATACCCAAGGAGGTCTCCATAGAATGTAACGGAATTATTTACCACTTTCCGATATGGGTGGAGTGCAAACCCAGGTTTGAAATAGCACCGGAATTAGGTGATGGCACCAATGGAGAAGAAACAAGGCTGAATCCAGTACAATGTTTTACCCAGGGGATAATCCAAAGTGCAAGTTGTAATTCTGTACTAGAATCCCATCAATTAAGGGATTCTAGTCAGAAACAACATGTGGGTTGTAAGGGAAAGACAGCTGGAAGGGAAAGGTTTAATGAGACATGTGACTTGCGCATGACTCATTTAAATTTGAAATCAGATTTGGGTCTCTTGTCCAGGCCCAAGAGTACTATGCCCTAGAAAAGAAATATAAGCCCAGATAGAGCTGGACAACTGATCTTTAATAAAATACATGGAGAAAGCAGCCCAATGTGAAGCAAGAGGGTCTTTTGGGAAAAAAATTGAAGTAAGAGAAGAACAAAAGCATGCAGAAATATTAGATAACAATGGGGGAAGAGATCATAAAATTAGTGATAGTGAAGAACAGGGAAACATGCAACAAATTGTTCAACTGGGGTAGCCAATTCCTATTAATTGCGATGCTTCTGGGTGAGTAAAGAAGCAGATGAGAGGGCAAATCACTGGGTACAAAGCAATATTCTTAGGCTCAGTCAAGAATTTGGAGCTGCTTTCGCAGGATGCATAGAGGAAGCCAATGTGCTATTCCTAAAAATTGACCAGAAGAGGAATAAAGAAGAGAATTCTGTTTTGATTTTGACGGAAAAGGGGGAAAAACAGGGAGTTCCTAAGGAACTGAGGAACTTATTTTTCGATGTTAAAATTCAAAGAAGGGGAGCCAATTATAATGAAGCTCAATATCCTATCATGGAATGTGAGGGGACTTAACATGGAGGATAAGAGAAATTTGGTGAGGAGCAGATTACAACAAGGGGCAGCAGATATAATAGTTTTGGTGGAGACAAAATTAAAGGGAGCAGTGAGAGATCATATTCAACAGTTAGGGGGTAATAGATGGATGGGGGGAATTTGGATGGAGGCATTAGGTAGTAAAGGGGGTATAATTATTATGTGGGATAAAAGGTCTTGGAAGGGGGAGATGGTGGAGAGTGGAAATCAGATGATCACTTGCAAGTTGAGCGGCATTAATGTAGATCTCACTTGGTTTCTTACAGCAGTATATGCTTCATGTGATAGAAATGAAAGGAATGAGTTATGGGAAGAATTAGGTGCAATGAAGAGCTTTTGTGAAGGACCTTGGGTGGTTTGTGGAGATTTCAACACTACCAGATTTCCTTCAGAAAAGACAAATTGTACCAGACTTTCAGGTTCAATGACAGACTTCTCTAGCTGTATCAATGAACTAGAGCTAGTAGACCCCCCTTTATTTGGGGGATCTTACACTTGGAGAGGAGGGTCAAATCATAGAAATGCATCAAGGATTGACAGATTCATGCAGTGTTATTAAAAGCGAAAAGCGCAAAAAAGCTCTAAGGTCCATGGGGGCTTTAAGCGCAAAGCGCAAATAAAGCGTGGGCTTTAATGAAAAAAGGCGCAAAGGGAGAAAAACATAAAATGTGTTTGTTTAGTCCAAGACTAATAATTATAACCATGAATGACAAATATATGACAAAAGAAATTGAAAAAAAAATATGATAAAGTTAAATATCAATTGTTTAGTGTCATATCTTCATAAGAGACTCATTGACAAGGAAAAGTTTGTCTTAGAACTTTGATGACAACACTGAAGCGCACATAAAGCGAGGCGAAGCGCTCAACACGTTTTGAGCCTCGCTTTAGGGCTTAAGCG
>JAJONY010078570.1:0-78086 GCA_029582405.1 Solanum gandarillasii | reverse complement strand
ATTCTGGGAGATCACGACGTAAAGTAGTTATTTGTACTACTTTGCATCATTATCGTGTGGATGTGTTTTATAAAATCATTGATTGGCAACTACAAGAAGTTAATGATTGTTTCAATGAGGTGACAAGTGATTTGCTTAATGGAGTATCTTGCTTGAATCCAATTGATTCATTTTCTAGTTTTGACATAAAGAAGATAATGAGAATGGCTGAATTATATTCTGATGATTTTGATGGGTCCAACATGAGAGCTCTTGAGAATCAACTTGTTAATTACATTATTGATGTTTGTGATATTGATGAAAGGTTCTCCAATTTGGGTGGACTTGGAGAACTTTCAAGAAAGTTGGTTGAGACAAAAAGCATTTAACCTATTCTCTCGTATTTCTTTTAGTGAAGTTTGCTTTACTTCTACCTGTTGCCACTGCTACAGTTGAAAGAGCTTTTTCGGCAATGAAGATTATCAAGAATGACTTGCGAAATCGAATGGATGATGAATTCTTAGATGGTTGCATAGTGTCTTATGTAGAGAAAAAAGTATTTAAAGATGTTTCTAATGAGTGTATTATGAAAACATTTCAAGAGATGAAGTGTCGTCGAGTGCAATTGTAGTTACCACTTTACAATTTACATATTTTGGTGTGTATGAAACTATCCATCAATATATTTGTCCTACTTCATCTTCCTTAGTTTATCCATTGATATTTTGTAGGTTTCCGTTTTAAGAGTTTTCATTTTGGATAGTTGGTTAATTTGATATTGAGGTATGACTATTTTGAAGCCAATCTTTATAATCTGACTAGCAAGGTTTATTTTTTTACTTGTCCTGAAGTATGAACGCCCTTGGCGAAAATTTTGGCTCTGCCACTGATCGTCAATGCACATAACGTTGACCATGTATTTGATTAGGAATGACAATGGGGCGATGTGGGGCGGGGCACGTTAAACTTAATCCGTAAAATTTTTACTTCATCTTGCGCTGCTTCGTATAAAAATTTATTTTGTTTTCAATTTGTCCCACCCCGTCTTGCATAGACCCCTCCCGCATAATTTTTTTAATCTTTTCTTTTTCTAATTAAATTTGATGCTAAAAATAAAATTCATAAAAATAAATTCATTTTTTCATTAAGTTATATTATTTTATTTTTTTAAATCAAAGACCACATGGGTCAAGAATTTTATTAAACTAAGAGAAAATATGTACAAAATCATGTGGGTTGCCTAAGTGAACAGCCCACCTAATAAACAAACAAAACAATAAAAGACAACACCTACCAACTAAGAAATATCAAAAAATAAAATTAGGAAAGTGGAAGTTGAAGAGTACTTGCAGGTGCAGCGCCTCTTCCTCGATACACCATCAAATCGGAGCTGAAACTCGACTTCATTAAGTTGTATTAATTTAATAGAGTAATGGCTTAAAAATTATTTTTTCGAGGTAAATTGGGAAACAAGTAAGAAATTGTAATATTTTTTATTGAATCATTTTTATTTACTATCTTGAATATTCAACAGCTTTAAAGAAATTATATTAATAAATATTACTCTATCATTCTTATAACATGTAGAAAATTAAAATTAAGTTTGAATCTACATAAAATCACATATACCCGCATTTCGCCAACTCGTGCAACCTTAAACCGACCCCGCCCCGCATAGCCTTACACCCACTCCGCCCCGCATCCCACCCGTCCCACACAACCTTAAACTCATCCCGCCCTGCATAGCTTTAAGCTCACTCCGCCACACATCCGGCCCGCCTCATTTTCATCCCTACATTTGATACAAATTCTCCTACTTTTGTCTTATTTTGATAATTTCCCATAAACATAGATTGCCTACAGACAAATCTTGTCAGCCGAAATCATTTTTCTATCGAAAGTCCCACAATTGAAATAAAGAATAATCGTTTTAAGGAAAATAACTAAGAACAATAAATGAATATGTAAAAAATCAAGATTGTGGCTCCATGGACAGAAAATTTGAGTGCTACATATAGCAAACATGTTGAGCTGATTTGGTAGTAAAACTTAAAAGTCAGTGGGTTTGAACTTTCATACACAAGTTTGACTCTACTTTTCCCAAACTAATAATGTTTCTTGTCGACCAACTTGATTAATATCCTATTATTTTTGTGACATATTGTACAAAAAAGAGTCCACCTAATTGGAAAAGTAATGACTACGAATTTGGCTGGAAATTTGCAAAAAAAAAATAATACTCCTGATATAGTTTGGTCTGACATATTATATAAGAAATTTTTTTAAAAGTTATGATCTAAAATAAGTAGTAGATATTTTCTTGGCTATAAATTATTTCATTAAAGATCGATAAAATAAAATAAAATTATTACGAAATATAGAAATGTGTCAATTTTAATTTGTTGTGACAAACTGAGAGGAAAGTGAGTCATAAAAATTGAGATAAAGAGAGTAATAGTTTACAACAAACACGTTTTTGAGTTACTAATGTAAAAGTTACATGTTTGGTAGGGGGGATATACATGTTAAACATATGGCACACGAACTCACGATTTTTTATAAAACTAAGTATTTTATGTATATATTTTGTAAAATTGGCATAACATTATTTGTTAGCACCTATCGTACAAGCTAAGAAATCTAAACGATGCACTTGATTGGATGTTGAGTTATTTTACCAATTGAACTAGGGACCACTTGCAATTTACACGTTGCTCATTCGAGCTGAATATCATTTGAGAAAAAGAAAGAATATCGATCCCTACAAGTATAAAAATTAGGGATACCAATGAGACGGGGCAGGGTGGGTCTAAGGCAATGCGGGGTGGGGTGTGTCTAAGGCAATGCGGGGTGGGGTGTGTCTAAGGCAATGCGGGGCGGGGCGAATTTAAGGTTGTGCGGGACGGGTGGGATGAGGCGCGAGTTAAAGTGGGTTTTAAAAAAAAATTAATGTGGGGCGGAGTGGGGCGGGTTGCGGGTATATGTGATTTCATGTGGGTTGAAACTTAATTTTTACTTCTTACATGTTATAAGAGTGATAAAGCATTATTTATTAAAATAATTTCTTTAAAACTACTAAATTATTCAAGATAGTAAATGAAAATGGTTCAATAAAATATATTACAATTTCTTACATGTTTCCAATTGACCTCTAACAAATAAAATTTTAAGTCACTATCCTATTAAATTAATACAACTTAATGTAAAAATGAATTTCTTTTTATGAATTTTATTTTTATTATCAAACTTAACTAGAAAAAAAATATTTAAAAAGTTATGCGGGGCAGAGGTGGGACGGATGGGGAAGATTTAAAATGAAAAAATTGTTATGCGGGATGAGGCGGATTAAAAATTATGCGAATTAAGCTCAACCCGTCCCGCACCGCCCCATTGCCATCCCTAATAAAAATGTGTATTTTGAGAAGATGAGAAGAAAAGGAATGATGAGTTGAATAATTCTAAATTTGGTAATTAAAGATAGGCAGCCATATCTTCTCTATAACTGTCGGTAAAGAGGGCCTTAATTCCAAGCATTTTGTCACGTATACACCATTGAACTAACCGTTTTGTCTCATTTTCCACACTTTCCTGTATCAGTGTGTTTTGAAAGTAATAGCCTACCAAATCAATTAGTATTTGAATCATAATTTCTACTCAACTTTATCCCTTGGAAGTTCTATGATACTCCTAGTAAAACATTTGCCTTAAACAAACATACTAGTATGATTAAAACATGTGTCGACCGGATGGATGGATACTCGCTGCCTTATAGGCTTCGTTTATACAAAATAACTCTCATTCCACGTGTGTGAGTGTGGATTTTTATACTTGGCTTCATTTGTTAGTTGAATCTTTATACTCACGACTTTGTCGATTCAACCCCGCAATTCACTAAAACGCAATATTTTAAACCACTTTTTCATTCGACGTGCAGAGGCGGAGCCACCTTAGTAGAAGGGGGTTCCAAACCCCCTTCGACGGAAAATTATATTATTTATACATGATTAAAATAATATTTTATGTATATATAATAGATGTTGAACCCCCTTCGGCTACTTCGTTTGTCTATTCTACTGATTTTGATCAACCCTCTTGTTGAAAATCCTGGTTCTGCCACTGTCGATGTGTGTGAGTGTTGCTCAATAGCTTACACATGAAATTTCATGTCATTTTTAATGTCGTATAAGAAATTAAATGTTAAAAATAAAAATAATAAGTTTGCACATTAAAATTTTCATTATCATGTTCTTCTTATTTGCTCATAATTGAGCATTGAATTCATGTCAAATTGATCTAATTCTTCCTATTTGTCATGAACTTTTTTACACTAAAAGTTTACCAACACAAACCCAATAAATTTTCATCATAATTTTTGATTAATTACATAAATTCACAAAATTCATTTGTTATTCTTCAAGCTTCTTCACGAAAGTTTTCAATTTTTCAATAGGTGAAATGATCTGATAGACTCTTGTACTTGTATGAGTTTGTATTCTAAACCCTTTTACTCTATATATTATCAACCGGACCCTTGAACTTATTAAAACACAATATTTGAAACCACTCTGGCCATTGACAAAATCTATGTGGAAAGCAACCAACTTGAGAAAAGAGTCTCCTGATTGAAATAATCCCTGACTCAGATTAATTTCGAAGGTATCGAAGGACTCGTAGAGCTGCAAAAAAATGGGGAATTTGAGGCTCTTGCATGAATTGAGACAAATGTTATACTGCGAAGCATATGTCTGGTCGGCTATGAGTGAGGTAATTTAGTTTACCTATTAATCTTCTGTAAGATGTAGCATCATTCAATAAGTCCCCTAATAAAGTTGATAACTTTGTTGCAGGATCTAGAGGTGAAGAGGCAACTAGAAGATGAGAACAATCATACTCGGAGAGAAGATCCATAGTGTATTTCTGTTGAGTGATGATCAATCCATGATCTTCCCGGAGGATTTCAAGGCCTAAAAAATAATGTAAGCTTCCAAGATTCTTTATTTTGAATTCCTTATTAAGAAAAGCTTTGAGTTGCTCAAGTTTTGTCTGGTTGTTCCCAGTTAATATGATATCATCAACGTACACAACTACAATGGAAATAAATTGACCATCCTTTTTGACAAATAGGAAATAATTATTCAAGGATGAAATAAACCCCTTATAGTTTAGAGCTGAAGTGAGCCGTGCATACCATTGACGTGATGCCTGTCTAAGTCCATATAGGGACTTAGTGAGCTTACAAACATGATTATCACTAGGGAACACCATACCAGGTGGAAACTGCATATACACTTCTTCTTATAATTCTCCATGTAAGAAGGCATTGTTAACATCCAATTGTGAAATAATCCATCATTTCTTGACTGCAATGGTTAATATGCATCTAATGGTGGTCATTTTAACAACAAGGTTGAAAGTTTCATTGAAATCAATGCCTTCTTTTTGAAAATCTCCTCGAACCACTAATCTAGCCTTCATCCTCTCCAAACTTCCATCTGATCTATGTTTGATCTTGTACACCCATTTACAAGGAAGAGCCTTCTTTCCCTTTGGAAAAGCAACTACTTCCCAAGTCTTGTTAGCCTCTAATGCTGCAATTTCAGATGCCATAGCTTCTTGCCAACCAGGATGAATAGAAGCTTGTGAAAAACTGGTTGTCTCATTGATATTCAAGATAGAGTTTATAGTGTTTTGGTTAATAGAAGAAAGTGCAGCAAAAGGATAGATAGATGGACTGATAGGGGAAATGAAACATGACTGAGTAAGATTGGTGAAATATACTGCATTACAAACATAGTCTGATAAGTAACTAGGCTTTTATGTATTCTAGAAGATTGTCTAGTTGGTATGACATCAGAAGATGTATGTAAATCAGCTAAAGATAGAGAATCAGAGGGAGAAACATCAACAAGAGGAGTATATTCTTGAGGTGATGAATCTAAAAATACTGAAGTATCATCAGAAATATCTTGCTCTTGAGAATGAGGTGCAGAGAAAATTCCTACAGGGGTAGAACTAGGATTGGAGTTGTTCTTGAAAGGAAAAATAGACTAAATGAACTTGACATCCCTGGAGATTATAATTTTCCTTGACTCTAAAGATATTAGCTTATATTCCTTTTCTTCAGTAGGATAGCCCAAGAAAACACAAGGCAAGACTCTGGGATGGAATTTTGGTCTAGATTGAGAAAGAATAGAGGCAAAACAAAAACATCCAAAAGATCTCAAATTAGTATAAGTAGGAGGTTGTTTATAGAGAACTTCATAAGTTGACAACCCCTTTAAAACTCTAGATGGAAACCTATTAACAAGAAAAGTGGAAGTTAAGACACATTCTCTCCAAAAGGAAATAGGCAGTCCTGATTGAAAAAGAAGAGACCTAGAGGTTTCCAAAAGATGCCTATGTTTTCTTTCTACTACCTCATTTTGTTGTGGGGTGGCAGTACAAGATGTTTGGTGCAAAATTCCTTTGGAATTAAAGAATTCAGTAGCAATGATGCTTCTTCCTAACTCCAAGGCATTATCAGACCTTATAATTTTTACTTGACAATTAAAATGTCTCTCAAACATGGCTAGAAAATATTTGAGCATGAAAAAGGCATTTGATTTTGTTTTAAGAAGGTATGTCCAAGTAGCTCTACTAAAGTCATCCACAATAGTTAAAAAAATACTTAAAACCATTGTAGGTTGGAGATTTATAAGGTCCCCATGTGTCAATATGAATTAATTCAAAGGTGGACTTTGTTTTGATATCACTGGTTGGAAAGGGGAGCTTAGATTTCCTTGCAAGGGGACAAACATCACAATAACAATTTGACATAGATTTAAAAACAAAAGATTTGATATATTTCATTGCTAGAATGGGCAAATTCCCTAATCTGTTGTGCCAAAGATTTACATCAGAATTCCCCTTGATTGCTACAGAACTAGAAACAGAAACTAAACAAGAAGTCCTAGTAACTAGATCTCTATGCTGGACTCTTTTCTTGGAAGACAAACTTGTAGAACCTAGTTGATAAAGCCCATCCCTCACATCACCAAGAGCCAGTGGCCTCTTCATTGAAGGGCCCTGCAAGACACAATTAAGAGAAGAAAAAATGATAAAACACTCTAATTGCATACAAAGCTTGTGAATAGATAGAAGTTTGATTTTAAAAGAAGGAACATAAAGAACTCTATGAATGATCATATCAGGGAAAACAACAACACTTCCTATATGAGTAGCTTTTACCTTAGAAGAATCAAGAAAATTGACATAGATAGGATTGGGTAAAGGATTAAGGTAAGTGAAAAGCTCTTGATTAGAAGATAAATGTTCTGATGCTCCTGAGTCTAATATCCATTTACTAGACTTGATTGAAATATGGCATGAAACATAGTGGTTTTTACCTGCAGAGTTGGCACTGACATCAGAAAAAGCAGGCTCAGATTGACTAACTTTGACCTGGTGGAGTAACTAAATGAGTTTAGAAAATTTCTTTTTACTGAGTTGGTTCATTCCTGAAGAGTTCTCTTGCACAAGTTACATCATCTCCTTCTCCAGGAGCAGCAATAGCATTGCTTCTCACATTCCCTGTAATTCTCTTAGACCTAGTGAACTTAAAAATCGAGGGAAAGCCAACAATCTTGTAACACTTATCCACTGTATGTCCAGGCTTTTTGCAGTGAGAACAGAACAAATTGGTCTTCCTTCCCCTTAGATCACTAGTTCCAATGATTTTCTGATTAGTGGCCAGATAGGAGGCAGAATTTGCTGGAAAATGTGATTGAATGGCCACCTCCCTCTGCTTCTCATCCTGCATGATGAGTGAGTAAGCTAAACTGACAGAGGGAAGAGGGTTGATCATCAAGATATTAGACCTTGCAGGTGAGTAGGCATCATTCAAACCCATGAGAAATTGAATGAGCCTCTCATCTTACAAAGCTTTACTAGAAACATTCTTTCCTTCACAAGTACAGGTGCAAGAGCAACAATTTTTAGTGTTTGAAAGATCTAGCTCATCCCATAGTACTTTCAATCTTGTATAGTATCCTGCAATATCATTAGACCCTTGAGCTAAATCATTCAGTTCTTTTTGCAGGTGATAAAGCTTTGCTCTATTGGGCTGACCAAAATGATCCTCAAGATCTTTCCAAAGATCTTCTGCAATTTTAGAGTAGATGACACTGTATGCAATCTCTTTGGAAAGGGAATTAAGTAACCATGAAGTCACCATGTTATTGGTTCTATCCCAGAGTTTTAAATCTGGTGTATCAGATCCTGGTGCTTCGCAACTTCCATCAATAACGCCCAACTTATTATTAGCTAATAGAGCAATGAGGATGGTTCTTCTCCAACCCCCATACACTTTACCTTCAAAGATGGAGTTCACAAGAGACATTCCAGGGGAACCTGAAGGATGAAGGTAATAGGGGTTGCTTGAATCCATTGATTTGGATCCAGCAACATCTGAACTTGAAGCAGAAGTCGTTCCCAATGTAGGAATTCAATCTTATTACTTTGATACCATAAAGAAAGGAACAAGAAAATAAAGGCAGAATTGAAGAACATAAAAATAAAGAAGACACAAAATTGGGAAATTTTCTAATGATGTATATTGCTTCACCGCTCCTGTATTTATACAAGTATTTACTATATAAAAATAAACATAAATATAAATGCATTTGTACAACTATCCTATTTCTATTGCTTAAGTTGTAACAAACTCTAACCACCACCTTGTGATGTCAACAATTGTGTATTATTCTGATCAAATGGTTGATAATGATGCCATTTCCAATATGATTTATTTCTCACGTGTCCATAGCAACCTAAAGAGGGAAAATTTCCTTTATACTTATTTTGACCTTGATTTTGAATTTCCTTTGAACACATAGAGACTAACACTGATTCCTTATTCTTCTCTTTCATTTCTTCATTCTTGATTCTATCTGGTAACATCAATGGTGTTGAGTGATTTTCATTCTCAACAACATGAAAGGAAGTGGAGATGGTCATCTTATTTGGAGAGAAATGCAGTTTCATCTTTGGTTCAATCCAACTAAGGTTTTCACAATTATGCTATCCTTTGGAACCCCAATGAAATCATGTACGTCGTTACTCCTGTTTGCAACAAATTTTAAAGTGACAGAATAGAATTTGCAATCACAATAAAATAAGAAGAAACGTAACTTTATTGATAAAAGGAATTGCGGGTACAATTCTGTTCCTCGCTTGATTCTTCTAAGATTTATCCATGATTCGAGGGCCGTTAGTGGCGTATTTCTCGAACTAGGAGGATTTAGATTTGAACTCTATATGAATATTCCATCAATTTACATAATATTCGATATTTTGATCTCTTTATGGAATTTTTGAGATGCCTTTTAAAAGAATTTAGTACCCTTTATATAGGCATAAACTAGGGTTTAGGGTTGATTAGTCTCTAACAATTCTAATTGAAACTGAACACACCTTCTAGAGTCTCAATTCGAATTGAACACGTCTAGTAGAGTCCCACAAAATTTCAATGTCTACAACTCAATCTTCTTTAATTTCTCTAAACTTTATTTTTCTAACGTATCTATTTAATTGTGATGTGTAGATTTTGATGTACCAATCAGAAGGTGCCCAAAGAAAGGTGATGCAACATTTCCAGAAAGGCCAATGTATGTGTATGGCTCGGTTTGGGATGCTTCATCATGGGCTACAGTGGATGGAAGGACTGAAGCTAATTATAGGTACTATAAGAATTGTATGATTGTCTCATCTTAAAATTAAATTATTAAGAAGATGTGCACAATAATTTATTTAATCGTATTTCTAATATAGGTACCAACCTTTCGTTGGAAAATACAACAATTTCAAGATAGGTGGTAGTATCACCAATGATAATCCTTCATGCCGCCTGCCTTTTGGCTCTCCGTCGAGGGTTGGTGGGCTGAGCCGTCAACAGAGTGATGCTATGGAATGGGTGCAAAGGAACTATGAAGTATACGATTATTGTCGTGACCCTCAAAGAGATCGTACTCATACACCTGAGTGCTAGAGATGGAGAAAAGAAATGAAAAAAAAATAGGAATATATAAAAAAAATTATAAATAAAGTTTTTATTTTGGAGTGTCTTGGGATGATTCGTACTTGCTATGAATGTAATTGAAGCGTCCAACCCTTCAAGGTTTTGGAGACGTGGAATTTTACTTAATTTTGTTGAAATTTGAATATATAATAATGTGAGCATTTTTGTGCCTGAAAGAAGAGAGTATTGTAAGTGTATGGTTAATTGGCAAATAAAGGTACTTTTGGTGAAAAGAGAATCTATGAATCATGGATTTGTACGTTGCTAATTGCCATATTTTGTATTTTTGTTGGAACAACAATATTTTAGTGAGAAGAACCTTTCTTTTTGTTTCTTTTTTATAGATTTGATGGATATTTTGCATTTATAATTATTGTATAACATTTTATTTTTATTTTCATAAAACATGGGTTACTTTATGCTTCTTTCATTTTATTTTATAGTATTGTATATCCTTAATTTTGCTTTAAAATCAAATTCTCTCCAATAATAGATATTCTTCCCCTTTGTTGGCTAGAATTATACAAGTATTAGTAATGTATTGAATAGTTGTGAGAAAATGTATGTGTATTATTTTATGCAGTATAAGTTAAAATATTAGTTATTCCACCTTCTATCCCACATAAAATAATACATACATTCCCTCATAACTAATACATGTATCTTAGTTATGTGGATTTATAAATTGTCAACCAAACGTTGTATTCATTTTATACATGAAAAACTTATTTCCTATGTACCTGCCAAACATCATATAGTTATACGGAAATGAATACATAAATAACTAATTTCTTTGCTAGCTACCAAATGATAACGACCCAAATATTTTGATTATCATTTCTAAATACCTATTATAACCTTAAATTATCAACATTTCTCTATTATTTTACTTCTTAAAATCATGATTTATCTGTTTCGAATCCGTGTCACAATTTGTTTATAAAAATAAATATTATTTCTGAGACAAAAATGTGAAATATTAATTAATGTACTTACTATGATATTAATGTTCTATGATAATAAATTAATTTTATTATTGTTAATAATAAAGTAAAGTTAAAGTCAAATTGTCACGACCCAAGGTAGACCCTAGGTGTAACATGGCGTATAAGACCCCGAGAGGCCCTATATCAACCACTTAGTATACATAGACAAGATAGAAATCAAGAGATTTAAAAAATCATTTCAAAGCATAGGGTTCTATAAAAATGAAGCGGGATCTAACAAAGTATCAAGCCATTAAGTACATAAGAAGTAATCGGGACGTAACCTGTACATTAAGTCAAAAACTGAAATGTAAACAACATAATGAAGTAAGGCTCAGTCCTCGAAACATCAGGACTCACCAATCTTCAATCTTCTACTGAATGATCCTAGCCACGAAAGTACGAGTCTCGAGCGTCGGACCCTACATTTGGATAAGAAATGTAGGCAAGAGTATGCGTTAGTACAAATATGTTCTAAGTATGATAGTGATGCATATGAAGTGTAAAAATCATGATATAAAGGGCATTTTCGTATATACAATGACAAAGATAAAACATGATATAAAAGAGTTAGAAAACATAAGTCATAAAACATGGTCAATGCAAGTAGACATCATCTTAAAACACATAAGAGATACTTATAAACTAACCTTGATTCATTTATGTGGGAGAATTACCTTTAACCGGCATGTAAGCCATGTGAGCTATTAACATGGAATCCAGTGTCTACCCCACACCAACAAGAGGTGTCCTCAATTGCCAAGATAAGAACCATGAACCTCTAGCTTACATGGATCCACTAGCTAATTTATATCTAGACAATCTATAGTGGCACATAGTTTATGGAACATGGGTAATCTCCACTTGTCCACTCGGTGTTAAGCATAACTCCCACGTAATTTTCATTAGTCTTATTCATCTTTTCTTTAAAGTACTTGGGTAATCGCCTCTTGTCCTCATAATACATGACATGAGTAATCGCCTCTTGTCTTTTGATTAGAGGGCATGGGTAATTGCTTTCCTTATTCTTAGAATACCCTCTTAACTTTGATTCATTTTAGGTGAGAAGACATTTCAACCTTAGAATCATTTATGTGAGAAAACCTTTCACATACATGCATGAGGTAATTATGTGAGAAATCTTTTCACAACAATTAACCATAACAACAACATATATGCTTCATTCTCAAAGCCATTTACATCATATCTCATCAATTTCATAAGAACATGCATAATTCCATAAATTACCTTTCATAGTTCAAAACCCACTTTCAATCATCAATATCTAGAAAAGATGGATTAAGCATGGGTTCATCTTAAAATCATGGAATATAACTCAATTCATGCATAATAATTCATAAACCAATCAAATAAATTAATATTGAAAGGAACCCATGACATGGAAGAAAAGCCCTAACTCAATTGGGGATTTCTAACTTTGTAAATTGGGGAATATAGGAACTCCGTGGAGGAAAGGGCTCCATGGATGAAAAGTATCATACCTCAATGCCAAAAGCTTTCCTTCAATGGAGGAATTGGAGACTTGACTTGAAACCCTAGGTTGACTCCTTCTTCTTCAAGCTTTCTAGAGAGAAATATTTTGGAGAGGAAGACTTGTTCTTCTTTTAGGAATTTGAGAGAATGATTTCAATTGGAAAAATTTGGGGGTAAAAACACTTATATAGGGCTTTAGGTGAAGGATAAAACGACATAGTATTAGTCTAGAATAATTATGAAAAGACCCAAAAACCCCTCTTAAAATAACTACTGACACCATCGACAGTGGGGACCTACGGTCCGTGGTTCCATTTATGGATAGTCCTTGTCGGCCGTCAATGGGTTCAGAGACCATGATCTTTAGACCTCGACTGACGGGATCTACCTACCATGGGTCCAATGATGGGTCGTGGGTCTCGACTTTTGACCCTAGAATTTCTCTAAGTCTAGGACTCACCTATGTGACCTACCTACGACTCGTGCATTGAATGATGGACCGTCCTGGTGGACCATCAGAAAAATACTGGAACTTGACATATTTGGAAACTTGGACTGGCAAAGCACGGAGTTGACCTACAGACCGCGTGTTAGTCCACGTGCCGTGGGTGGGTCCATCGCAACTAGCAACAGATCCTACAAGGTACTGCAATTCTACTTTTTTTGAATATGAGGTGTTACATTATCTCCCCCTTGGAAACATTCATCCTCGAATGAGATTCAAGGCATCATAAATAATGTAGGAACTTAACCTAGGAGCTCATCGTGAATGCAATTACATAAATGCACATATGGAAGGAGAAAACATCAACTCCAAGCTAAATGATGTTTAAAACATCATATCATGAGGTCTATATGCAACTCATACTCAAATGCACATAAACACGTATAAGTCAATCAAGTAAACTCATTTTCTCAAAATGTAAGCTTTTCATTAACATGCACAAATGAGGAAATCATAGGAATATCTAAGACATATGACACCAAAAGAGTAAACCATGAGGAGCTAAATACCTCAAGCTATAGAAGGGGTAGAAGGAAAATGATGAGGCTAACGGGACATTGTATCGGCCTTGGCCTCCCAAGTAGCACCCTCACCTAATTGATTCCTCCAAAGAACTTTTACGGAAGCAACTTCATTATTTCTCAACTTCATGACTTGTTGGTCTAAAATCTCAACCAGAACTTCCTCATATGAAAGATTCTCCTTAACTCCCAAACCTTCTGAGGGAACAATAAATGTCGGATCTCCAACACATTTCTTCAACAAGGATGGGCAAATCGGATGCACCGAGGCCAAGTCATTAGGTAATTCAAGTTCATAAGCGACCTTGCCAATTCACCTCAGAATCTGATATGGGCCCACATATCGGGGACTAAGTTTCCGTTATTTCACAAATCTCATTACACCTTTTATGGGTGAAGTTTTCAAGTAGACCCAATCATTAACATCAAACTTAAGATCTCACCTTCTAACATTGGCATAAGACTTTTGCCGAATTTAAGTCATCTTTAACCTTTGTCTAAAAAGTTGAACTTTCTCCATGGCCTCATGTACCAACTCGGGACCTATCAAGGTGACTTCAACCATTTCAAACTAACCTATAGGAGATCTACAACTCTTACCATATAGCGCTTCAAATGGAGCCATACCAATGCTTGAATTGTAGCTATTGTTGTATGCAAACTCAATCAAAGGCAAGTGATCACCCCAATTACCCTTGAAGTCAATTACACATGCTCTTAACATATCTTCCAAAGTTTGGATATTACGCTCTTCTTGCCTAATAATTTGTGGATGAAAGGCCGTACTAAGCTTAACACGAGTACCCAAGAACCTTTTGGAAATATTTCCTTAAGTGAGAAGTAAATTAGGTACCAATGTAACACCCCAAAAATTCTATGACTTAAGTTAGAGCCCCACCTTATGAATAATGACTTAAAAATAGTTAAAATGATGTTTATAAACCTAAAGTAATGTAATTGACTTGGATTGTAAGAGTAAAAGTCTAAACGTCAAGAAACGACCACTACGTCCGAAAACTAAAGAAGAATGTGTTCTAGTGTGTCCTTAGGTATTGGGCAGGTTTCAGAGTGTCGTATGATGGTATAATCTTGTAAAAAGAGTTAAAATAGGTAAATATATGTTTATAGGGTCAAAATATTTGAATATGATGCCCCGGGACCACCCTAAGGGACCCCAAGGGGGACCCCAACCTTGGCCAAGCAAGCTGCCAAAGAGCTTGCAAATTGCTCTTGGAAGGAACAATGGCGCGTCCCGGACTTGCTCCCCCAAGGAGCAAAAAGTTTGTTTGCGACGCGGTTGTGTCGCGACTCTACTGTCTCGAAATTTAATTCAAAATATCTTCAGGGAACAACTCCGCGTCGCGGACTTGTTCCGCGACGAAAGTGCAGAAATTCAGAAATCTATTTTTACTTCATTAAAGAGTCTATTTAAGTGAGGGGTATTTAAGGTACTTTAGGGGACGTGTATATATTGATTTTTTGGTCAATTTACCTCACTTTTTTCACTCAAACACAAAACCCAAAGATCTAAACCTAAAGTTCCACCTTCTGTACTCTCTCTCTCTTCTCAAGAACTCCATTGAAGAAGATTGGAGCTTTAAGAAGAAGACCAACTCTCCAAGGTTTAAACTCGAATTTTCGTGGTTAATTCGTCAATAAAGTATGGTTCCTTATCACTCTTGGGATTCCTTTTCCCAAGAGGCCCCTTCAAGATGAATTTCAAAATCTCCAATTTCTAGGTTTCAATCCAAAAAACGTGGGTCTTCTTTCTAAATTGAAATTGATGTTATAAACTGACTTGGATTGGTGTTATATGAACAATTATGGATGAATTTATATTGTATTGGTGGTTTCTTGAAGAATTCCCCATGAGATCCATGTTTCTCCTTCTTTTCCTAATTCTAACCCTAGTTTGTGTTGGATATCAATTGAAGGCAATGAATTGAATGTGATGTTATGTAATTCATATTTGTATGATGATTCTACCCTATGTTATGTATAATTTATATTGCAATTGCTTATATTGCAATTGCTTATATTGATGTTGAATATGTTATTACTTCATGAATTACCTTGTATTATGTATTGGTTATGAATTACTTGGTAATTGAAGTATGGATCTCCCACGAAGGGCAAGAAGGTATGAAGGTTAGTTCTTCTTTGCACTCAAGTAAGAAAGGTGAATTACTTAGATTGTAATGATGCTATACCTAATGTGTTATTGTGGTGTTGATGACCTAGTTTCCTCATCCGTAACCCTCTACAGTTGAATTAGCAATGAAGTATGTATGTATATTATGGTATGATTGCTATATGAATGAAAGGTAGTTCTCATGATTGTAGTGTAATGTAAAGTGAAAGGTTTACTCACTTGCTAAGTGTCTCTAAAGTGAAAGGATTGTTACACATATGAGCTATCATGATAAGATGTCAACATAAGAGTCTAGTAAAGGCTAATGTGAACTTATGTGATGACTAAAGATGATTACTAAAGGGAATAAGATGCTTAGCACCGAAAGGGCATGTAAATGAGATGGGGGTCTCACGTTTAGTAAGTCCGGCTCCCCACATGGATTTCCTCACATTTAGCATGTCCAGATTACCTACGGTATGTGTTGTCTCATGAGATGGAAACCCCCACATTTAGTAAGTTAGGGTTTATAGAAGCAATCTCCTTGACCCTTAACTATGTGCCCACATAGGACTCTAGCTTAGTGGATCTACCTAGATAGCTATGTACGAATGGTTACACCTTAGGCAAGTGTTAACCCTCCCTTTTCGGTGTGGGAGTACAACATCAGATTCCATGTAGATCTGATGGTCTATGTCGGTTATTGCAATATTTCATAAAAGTAAATGAAGCTATGAAAGGTGTAAACTCTTACTAGGGCTTTCTTAAGGGTTTCTACATAGTGTAAGGGAGGGTATGGGACTTCTCTTGCACATTGCACTTGTGGGTTCCTAAGAGATGGTTGTAGTAGTGTTCTCTTATGATTATGATTACGACTTATGTATGTTGAAGCTATTTTATGTATGATCATTATGAATATGGTAATTTATGATGAAATATGATCTTATGAATGTATGCATGAAGTAGGTTGCTTAATGTGATACTTGGCTTTGAATAGCGTTATGGGGTTCTATTATTTGCATTGCACTAGTATTGCTTGGGTTGTCTACATGTTGGGATGATATTATGTTGGTTTGGACTATGATACTTAATTTGTGTGCATATTGGATTTACTTTGCAAAAAGCATGTTTTGAATAAAATGTCCCTTTATGCATGTTTCAATGGTTTTTATGCATAGTAGCCATACTTAATACGTGTGTTGTACTAACCCATATTTTCTCCCTTTTCCCAAAAATTTAGGTTTGGGCCGTTGAGGATTCAAGCTTACTTCTCGAGACACTTGGAGTTACTTCCCTATGTTGGTGAGCCCTCAAGTCCGAGGACAAGACCCTATGATCTAGCTTCTGTGTTTAGTTCTTTGCTTATGTTGAAAGACATTGTTGTACTTCCTATTTGCTAGACTTTTTATTGATGTAAGGGCTAAGTCCCATTTTCGATACTTCTATGTCTAGATGGTGCGTTGTGACGAAGTTAGATTCTATTTTTCATATATGAAGTGAAGTTAAACTTCCAAAGTAAAAGTTTTAAATTTTTCATGATTTTATTCTATGATACATGTTATGATGAATGGTAAGGGCTTGTATAAGACCTCTTTGAGGTCAAAAACGCCGGTAATGACTAGGAGGTGCTCTCGGATCATTACAAACTTGGTATCAGAGCATAAGGTTGAGAATAATGTAGGATTCATGTCCCAAGATACCATGTTGAGTAGAGTCTTGTTCTTGGGTGTGAAGCGCGCCACACTTATGAATAAGAGGCTACGAGATGCTTAGGAACTTTCACTCTTTTGTTATTCCATAGTCATGCCTAAGAATTTTAACTCTATTTAGTCCTTTTCTTCTAATCCTTCTCTTGTGCTTATAGGCAATGAATACAAGAAGGAAAAATGCAAGGAGGGCCGGTGAGGAGAATGTGAATGAGGCGGTTTCCCCTCAAGCTCCTCAAAACCCTCAAGTTCCTATATAAGAAGGGCTATGTCTAATGTTGAGATAAGGTCGTCTATTCATAATTTGACTCAAGTGTTGGCCACTCAAGTTGCTAGGGATGCTAGGGTGCAAGTGAACCCCAATGCTAGCACTACCGCTTCTAGGATAAGGGATTTCACAAGGATGAATCCCCCTACTTTCCTTGGATCCAAAGTGGAAGAAGATCCACAAGGGTTCATTGATGAAGTGTTTAAGGTTCTAGAGGCTATGGGTGTGTCTTCTTAAAAAAAGGCGGAGTTAGCCGCCTATCAATTCAAAGATGTGGCACAAGTGTGGTATGAACAATGGAAGGAGGGGAGACCTATTAGAGAGGGTCCGATAAGTTGGACTACATTCAAGATGGCTTTTCTTGATAGGTTTTTCCCCTTGGAACTAAGGGAGAGGAAAATGCAAGAATTCATCAACCTCCGTTAAGGGGGTATGAGTGTGAATGAGTATGGCCTCAAGTTTACTCAATTGTCCAAGCATGCTCCTACTTTGGTGTCGGACTCTAGAGCTACAATGAACAAATTTGTTATGGGTGTATCCGATCTTGTGGTGAATGAATGTAGGTCGGCTATGCTAATCCCAAGCATGGACATTTCTCGCCTTATGGTTCATTCCGAGCAAATTGAGGAGTAAAAGCTTAAGCGAGTTGGTAGACAATTGAAGAGGTCAAGGGCTGATGATGGAAATTCTTCTAAGGTTAGGTTTGAAATCCAAGATAAGACAAAGTTCAAAAAGAGTTTTTCCAACCAAGGTCCTCCTAACACTCCAAGGGTCAACAAAGGTAAAATGTCTACCCCCAAGCCTCAAGAAGCAAGAAGTGGTGGTCCTTATGTTGAGAAGCCTAGTTGTACAAAGTGTGGTCGAAAACATGAAGGCAAGTGCCTAGTTGGCAAGGGTAATTGCTATGGTTGTGGCAAGAACGACCACATGAGGAGGGACTGCCCTATGCTAAAGGCTCAAGGAAGGGAAAATGCTCAAGCACAAGCAAGTGGCCCAAATCCCGATGCTCCTAAGAAGAATCACTTCTATGCTCTCCAATCCCGAGGTGATCAAGAGAGCTTTCCGGATGTTATGACCGGTATGTTGCAAGTATTTTCAATAAATGTTTATGCATTGTTGGATCCCAGTGCCAATTTGTCTTTTGTAACCCCTTTAGTGGCTATAAAGTTTGATATGATTTCCGATGTCTTAGATAAACCTTTTTCAGTTTCTACCCTGGTGGGTGATGCCATAGTTGCTAAAAGAGTCTATAGGGGTTTTCCCATATCTTTGCCCAATAGAGTCACTTTGGTTGATTTGGTGGAACTTGATATGTTAGACTTTGATGTTATATTGGGGATGGATAGGCTTCATGCTTGTTTTGCGTCCATAGATTGTAGGACCCGAATTGTGAAGTTTGAATTTCCTAATGAACCCATTTTTGAATGGAAGGAAAGAAATTCCGTTCCTAGGGGAAGGATCATTTCATGTCTAAAAGCTTGTAAGTTGATTTCTAAGGGTTGTCTCTATCATATTGTGAGGGTCAAGGATCTTGAGTCCGAGAGTCCTCCTTTGGAGTCGGTCCCCGTAGTGAAGGATTTTTCGGAAGTCTTTCCCGATGACTTACCCGGGATTCCTCCTGAACGGGAAATAGATTCCGGCATAGATTTATTGCTGGATACACAACCCATTTCAATCCCTCCTTACTGGATGGCCCTGGCGAAGTTGAAGGAATTAAAAGCTCAACTCAAAGATTTGTTGGATAAGGGTTTCATCCAACCTAGTATATCTCCTTGGGGTGCACCGGTATTATTTGTGAAGAAGAAGGATGGATCTCTTCGTATGTGTATTGATTACCGACAATTAAATAAGGTGACCATTAAGAACAAGTATCCACTCCCTAGGATTCATGACTTATTTGATCAACTTCAAGGAGCGAGTTACTTTTCAAAAATTGATTTGAGGTCGGGTTATCACCAACTTAGGGTGAGAGGTGTTGATGTTCCAAAAATAGCCTTTCGAACAAGTATGGTCATTTTGAGTTCTTAGTGATGTCCTTTGGTCTTACAAATGCCCCGGTGGCTTTCATGGACCTTATGAATCGTGTGTTTAAAATTTTTTTAGACTCATTTGTTATTGTCTTTATTGATGACATCTTGAGATACTCTAAAAGTGAGGATGATCACATGAATCATTTGAGGATAGTATTGCAAACCCTCAAAGATCACCAACTCTATGCTAAGTTTAGCAAGTGCGAGTTTTGGCTAAGATCGGTTGCTTTCCTTGGTCACATTGTTTCTAGTGAGGGTATAGAAGTTGATCCAAAGAAACCCGATGCGGTCAAAAGTTGGCCTAGACCTTTGAATCCTTCCGACATCCAAAGCTTTTTGGGTTTGTCCGGCTACTACCGGAGGTTTGTTGAGGGATTTTCATCTATTGCATCTCCATTAATGGCCTTAACTCAAAAGAAGTCTAAGTTCGAATGGTCTGAATCTTGTGAAAAGAGCTTCCAATTGTTGAAAGATAAGCTCACCTCCGCTCCGATTTTGACCTTACTAGAGGGCACCGAAAGGTTTGTAGTATATTATGACGCTTCCTGAGTGGGTTTGGGTTGTGTCCTCATGCAACATGGTAAGGTTATAGCTTATGCCTCGAGACAACTCAAGGTGCATGAGAAGAATTATCCAACTCATGAGTCTTCAATAGGTTTTTAATCAAAAAGAATTGAATCTCCGACAAAGGAGGTGGTTGGAACTCTTAAAAGATCATGATATGAGTGTCCTTTACCATCCCGGAAAAGCAAATGTGGTTGCGGATGCTTTGAGTCGTATATCTATGGGTAGTGTGTCACATGTGGAAGAAGAGAAAAGAGAGTTAGCCCATGATGTACATAGGCTAGCCCGGTTGGGTGTCCGACTTGAAGATTCCCCCAAAGGAAGTGTCATGGTCCGTCATAATTCCGAGTCATCAGTTGTTGTTGATGTGAAGTCTAAGCAACATCTTGACCCTATTTTCATGGAACTAAAAGAGTCGATTCTCAACAAAGCAATAGAAACTTTCTCTCAAGGACAAGATGGGGTACTTATGCACCAAGGAAGATTATGTATGCCGGATGTGGATGGCCTAAGAGAGACATTCTTAGAGGAGGCCCATATGTCCCGATACTCCATCCATCCGGGGGCCACCAAAATGTATCGCGACTTACCTGAGATTTATTGGTGGAACAGAATGAAAAGAGACATAGCAGATTTTGTGGCTAGGTGCTCAAATTGCCAACAAGTAAAAGCCGAGCACCAAGGACCGGGAGGTCTAACTCAAGATATTGATACCCCCACTTGGAAGTGGGAAGAGATCAATATGGACTTCGTGGTAGGTTTGCCTCGAACCCGTAGGCAACATGATTCCATTTGGGTCATTGTGGATAGATTGACTAAATCAACCCATTTCCTTCCCGTCAAGGTTTTTTATTCGGTGGAAGATTATGCTAAGTTGTATATTAAGGAGATTGTGAAATTGCATGGGGCCCCATTGTCGATTATTTCGAATAGAGGTGCCCAATTTACTTCCTATTTTTGGAGGTCTATCCAAAGTGGGCTTGGTACTCAAGTGAAACTTAGTACCGCATTTCACCCTCAAACAGATGGTCAAGTGGAACGCACCATCCAAACCCTAGAGGACATGTTGAGAGCGTGTGTCATTGACTTCAAAGGTAATTGGGATGACCACCTACCTTTAATAGAATTTTCCTACAACAATAGCTACCACTCGAGTATTGCTATGACACCCTTTGAAGCATTTTATGGTAGAAGATGTTGATCTCTAGTTGGGTGGTTTGAAGTAGGTGAATTTTCTCTTCTTGGTCCCGAGGTAGTCTATGAGGCTACGGAAAAAGTTTGACTTATAAGGGATATGTTTAAAACGGCTCATAGTCGGCAAAAGTCTTATGCCGATAATAGAAAAAGAGATATTGAATTTGAAGTAGGTGATTGGGTGTACTTAAAAATCTCACCATGAAAGGGGTGATGAGGTTTGGTAAGAAGGGGAAGCTTAACCCCCGGTATGTTGGGCCTTATGAGATCTTGAAGCGTGTCGAAAAGGTCGCTTATGAGTTGAAATTACCTATTGAATCAGCCCCAGTTCACCCGGTGTTCCATATTTCTATGTTAAAGAAGTGTATAGGTGACCCGGTGTCCATTCTCCCTCTTGAAGGTTTAGGGTTGAATGAGAACCTTTCTTATGAAAAGGCTCCGATCAAAATCCTAGATCGTCAATTAAGAAGTTGAGGAATAAAGAGGTTGCCTCTGTAAAAGTCCTATGGAGAAACCACCTAGTTGAGGGTGCAACATGGGAGACCAAGGCCGACATGAAGTCCCGCTACCCTCATCTTTTTCCTCCTACTCCTAGCCATAGTTGAGGTTAGTAGTCTCTCTTAATTTGGTATAAATTGAAAAATCATATGTTGATGATTATGACATGATTTCCTTGTATGTGCATGTTTTTGTGAAAATTCTTGCTTAAGTTGTATTTTGAGTTTTCATGATTTTTGTTTCTCATAGTTGATATTGCACCCATAGATGTTGTGTGATGTTGTTTTCATGAGAGTTGTAATAAGCATGCATGATGTTGTCTTGTTACTGAAATGTCTTGTTGATTGCTTAATATGTATGTTGATGCTCATCGAATATGGAAAATGTAGTTCCTCCTATACTTATGTGAAGTAAAGGGGTTTGAGCATAGTGATGTTGTGGATTAAATTCCTATATGATATGATGATATGATGTTGTTGATGATAAAGAAGTCCAAGTGACATTCGGGGACGAATGTTCCTAAGGGGGGGATATTGTAACACCCCGGAAATTCTATGACTTAAGTTAGAGCCTCACCTTATGAATAATGACTTAAAAATAGTTAAAATGATGTTTATAAACATAAACTAATGTAATTGACTTGGTTTGGAAGAGTAAAAGTCTAAATGTCAGGAAATGACCACGACGTCCGAAAACTAGAGAATAATGTGTTCTAGTGTGTCCTTAGGTTTTGGGCAGGTTTGGGAGTGTCGTATGATGGTATAATCTTGTAAAAAGAGTTAAAATAGGTAAATATATGTTTATAGGGTCAATACATTCGAATACGACGCCCTGGGACCACCCTAAGGGACCCCAAGGGGACCCCAACCTTGGCCAAGCAAGCTGCCAAGGCAGTGCTCTTGGTGGGAGCAAGGGCGTGTCGCGGACTTGATCCCCCAAGGAGCAAAAAGTTTGTTCGCGACACGGTCATGTTGCGGACTCTACTGTCTCAAAATTTAATTCCAAATATCTTCAAAGAACAGCTCCGCGTTGCGGACTTGTTTCCGCGACGAAAATACAGAAATTCAGAAATCTATTTTTACTTCATTAAAGAGTCCATTTAAGTGATGGGTATTTAGGGTACTTTAGGGGACGCGTATATAATGATTTTTATGTCAATTTACCTCACTTTTATCACTCAAACACAAAACCCTAAAGATCTAAACCTAAAGTTCCTCCGTCTCTCTACTTTCCGTCTCTTCTCAAGAACTCCATTGAAGAAGATTGGAGCTTCAAGAAGAAGACCAACTCTCCAAGGTTTCAACTCGGATTTTTGTGGTTAATTCTTCAATAAGGTATGGTTCCTTATCACTCTTGGGATTCCTTTCCCCAAGAGGCACCTTCAAGAGAAATTTCAAAATCTCCAATTTCTAGGTTTCAATCCAAAAACGTGGGTCTTCTTTCTAAAGTGAAATTGATGTTATAAACTGGCTTGGATTGGTGTTATATGAACAATTATGGATGAATTTATATTGTATTGGTGGTTTCTTGAAGAATTTCCCATGAGATCCATGTTTCTCCTTCTTTTCCTAATTCTAACCCTAGTTTGTGTTGGATATCAATTGAAGGCTATGAATTGAATGTGATGTTATGTAATTCATGTTTGTATGATGATTCTACCCTAGGTTATGTATAATTTCTATGAAATTATGGTTGTGTCTTTGAATGAAGCCTTCAAGGCTATGAAAGGAATATGTCAATTGCTTATATTGATGTTGATTATGTTATAACTTCATGAATTACCTTGTATTATGTATTGGTTATGAATTACTTGGTAATTGAAGTATGGATGTCCCACGAAGGGCAAGAAGGTATGAAGGTTGGTTCTTCTTTGAATTCAAATATGAAAGGTGAATTACTTAGATTGTAATGATGCTATACCTACTGTGTTATTGTGGTGTTGATGACCTAGTTTCGTGATCCTTAACCCTCTACACTTAAATTAGCTATGAAGTATGTATGTATATTATGGTATGATTGCTATATGATTGAAAGGTAGTTCTCATGATTGTAGTGTAATGTAAAGTGAAAGGTTTACTCACTTGCTAAGTGTCTCTAAAGTGAAAGGATTGTTACTCACTTATGAACACATATGAGCTATCATGATAAGATGTCTACATAAGAGTCTAGTAAAGGCTAATGTGAACCTATGTGATGACTAAAGATGATTACTAAAGGGAATAAGATGCTTAGCACCGAAAGGGCATGTAAATGAGATGGGGGTCTCACGTTTAGTTAGTCCGGCTCCCCACATGGGTTTCCTCACGTTTAGCAAGTCCGAATTACCTACGGTATGTGTTGTCTCATGAGATGGAAAACCCCACGTTTAGTAAGTTAGGGTTTCTAGAAGCAATCTACTTGACCCTTAACTATGTGCCCACATAGGACTCTAGCTTAGTGGATCGACCTACATACCTATGTACAAATGGTTACACCTTAGGCAAGTGTTAACCCTCTTTTTTCGGTGTAGGAGTAGAACACCGGATTCCATGTAGCTCTGATGGTCTATGTCGGTTATTGTGATATTTCGTAAAAGTAAATGAAGCTATGAAAGGTGTGAACTCTTACTAGGGCTTTCTTAAGGGTTTCTACATATTGTAAGGGAGGTTATGGGACTTCTCTTGCACATTGCACTTGTGGGATCCTAAGATGGTTGTAGTAGTGTTCTCTTATGATTATGATTACGATTATGTATGTTGAAGCTATGTTATGTATGATCATTATGAATATGGTTAGTTATGATGAAATATGATCTTATGAATGTATGCATGAAGTAGGTTGCTTAATGTGATACTTGGCTTTCAATAGGGTTATGGGGTTCTATTCTTTGCATTGCAGTAGTATTGTTTCGGCTGTCTACATGTTGGAATGATATTATGTTGGTTTGGACTATGATACTTAATTTGTGTGCATATTGGGTTTACTTGGCAAAAAGCATGTTTAGAATAAAATGTCCTTTTATGCATGTTTCAATGGTTTTTATGAATAGTAGCCATACTTAATACGTGTGTTGTACTAACCCATATTTTCTCCCTTTTCCCAAACATTTAGGTTCGGGCCGTTGAGGATTCAAGCTTACTTCTCGAGACACTTGGAGTTACTTCCCTAAGTTGGTGAGTCCTCAAGTCCGAGGACAAGACCCTATGATCTAGCTTCTTTGTTTAGTTCTTTGCTTATGTTGAAAGACATTGTTGTACTTCCTATTTGCAAGACTTCCTATTGATGTAAGGGCTAAGTCCCATTTTCGATACTTCTATGTCTAGATGGTGCATTGTGACGAAGTTAGATTCTATTTTTCATATATGAAGTGAAGTTGAACTTCCAAAGTAAAAAATTTAAATTTTCCGTGATTTTATTCCATGATACATGTTATGACGAATGCTAAGGGCTTGTATAAGACCTCTTCGAGGTCAAATACGCCGGTAACGACTAGGGGGTGCTCTCGGGTCGTTACAACCAAGATTTGAGATAATGGATTAAGGCACTCCATGCAACCTCACCATTTCCTTCAAATACAATTAAGCATAGTTCTCCGCCCAATACGAAACTTTTACGGGAATGAATTGAGCCAATTTCATTACCCAATCTACAATAACCCAAATCGAGTCATGTTGCAGCCGGGTGCGTGGTAAACCTACAATGAAGTCCATAATCACACCTTCCCGCTTCCAAGTAAAAATGCTAATATCTTGGGATAAACCTCCTGGATTTTGATTCTCAAGTTTCACTTGTTCACAATTAGGACACTTAGCCACAAATTTCGCACTATCCTTTTTCATCCCATTCCACCAATAGATCTCCCGTAAGTCACGGTACATCTTGGTGGCTCCCGGGTGAATGGAATACCGAGAACTATGGGCTTCCATAAGATCTGTTCTTTCAAGTCATCAACATTAGGGACGCACAAACGACCTTGAATCTAAGTACATCAACTCCCTCTTGGGAGAAAGCCTCTACGGACTTTTTAAGAACTGCTTCCTTCAACTCAACAAAGTCGGATCATGTCATTGTTTGGCATTCACATCTACCAGAAACGATGATTATGAACAATTGTGAACCATAATACCAACCTTGGTAGATTCAACTAACCGACCACCCGATCGGGCCAATCTATGAAAATCTTGAACTAACTCCTTCTTATTATCTTTAATGTGAGTAACACTACCCATCAATAAACGACTAAGACCATACGCCACCACATTTGCTTTACCGGGGTGATAGAGAACACTTATATCGTAGTCCTTTAGTAACTCAAGCCACCTTCTTTGGCGAAGATTTAGATCTTTCTATTTAAACAAATATTGCAAACCTTTGTGGTCTGTAAATACATCTACATGAACACCATACAGATTGGGTCTGTCACGCCCCGAGCCTACACCCTCGGTGAAACTGGCACTCGAGAACCATTGCTGGCTCAAAGCAAACCCTTGGCCTGACTTTCTTACTCAGCACAAGACTTTACTCAAGATAAATACTTTTAAAAAAAGTAAACTAAACTACTCAAAATATAACTTAGAATGTTTTATAATAACATTCACTGCCAAAGTGGCAACTCAAGTCTCAACTTACAGAAAAGGGAAAGTAAAGACTCATGAACTTACATCAACTAACTCTGTCTATGAAGCCTCTAAACTATGCGGGATGTCGGGACAAGGCCCCGATCATCCTAACAACTAAACTAAGTAAGCAATAAAACAAAACATAACCAAAGGGATCCTCCGAAAAGAAATGAGGCTCACCAACTGAGTCTGAGTGCTCAACTGGATCAACGATGTGCTGGATACTGATGCTGATTACCTGTGTCTGCATCATAATAAGATGCAGGCCAAATGGCATCAGTACATTGAATGTACGAGCATGCGAGGGGAATTCTAAAACAAGACATAAGCTTGAAAGAAATTGAAGAACTTACCTGGTTTAACTCAACGCAACTGAACTGAACTGATTTCAATATAAAGCAGTGTATATAAATGCAGTATAAAGAAAAGCTTTAAAACATGATTTTAAACTTGGTGTATTTAGAAATAAAATAATAACTCTGTATGTATGCAAAGATACAATATGAACTCTATTTGTATATGAAAATACAAATATTTCTGATGTATATAAAAATACAAAATACTGCTGTGGGAGTTTCTCTAACCGACAACCATCACTTAAGACCTATCGTGATGATACAACGTTTTGCCTCACGCTGCCAAGACCGTCCAATACCTTGCCATGATTATAGAATCTGAACTACTAAATGGTTCCACTAGTCTATGCTAAAAAACACTAAGGAATCATCTAAAAAGTATGACCCTTTTCTACCTATGGTGGCTACATGGTTTATGGGGGCTGTGAGTTGTCTTAACTCTCCCTCATATCGATGCTCAATACTACTCCAAAAAATATAATATTATCTTTTATGTTTAAAAACCTATTTCTTTCTGTGATTTGAGATTAGTGCTCAAAAACTTAGCTCAAAGGCTATCTTGGAAATCAAAGTTTACTCTCGTGCCTCATTTAGAAAACAATTACTCTTTTCTAAAAACTAGCCCGAAGGCCCTTTTGAAATCGAGGTTCCCTTTCTTGTTTAAATGTGAAAACATTTTAAACCCTTTGGGAATACATAGTCCCCATATACTTTTGAATAAATGAACTTCAAAGTTTACTCTTTACTGAAATCAAAACTTAAGTCTTAAAACAAAGTTAAAACATTTGTAAAAGACTGTTGGAATACTTTATGAACTTCTCTTAACCTGACTCTTGACTTCTCTTTACTTTACTCTTAACTTTCCTTGAATTGAATTTATGGATATAAGGATCATGATGTTTAGGAATGAATTAGCTAGCTATACATGAGAAAAGATAAATAAATAACTATTTGAGGGTGGGTCCGCGATGCGGAAAAGCATTTATATTTTTCTTTTGACAATAACTTTTAACGCAAAACGGTCCGTGACCGCTTTGCTACGCGAAACCATTTTTCCCAAATCTGGGGAGCAGGTTCGCAATGTGGAGGCACTGCCCAGATTTGTCCGACAAAATTTCTTCTTTGTTTTTCAACTCTAAACCTTCTAAACTTAGATGGTTTCTTTCCCAAGCGCTTAGTATCATTTATACCCTCAATATACGATAGATTCAAACCGAAATTACACCCAGAAACATGAACCAAACCCCAAGAAACTTCAACAAACAACCCACAAGAATTCAAACAAATTTCATCAAGAACTCAAAGGATTTACTTTCAAATCAAACATATTTCGCTGAATTGAATCATGATTGGGGTGTGGGTGAACTAACCCGACGCTATGTGATCTCATATACCATGTAGGGATCTCCCCCGACGAAATCCAAAAGCGTAAACTATCTAAGATCAGTTTAGACCCAAATAATTACCCAAAAACGAAATAAAATAATAGGTCAAGGAAAAGACCAAACTAACCTTTCAAAATCTGGATTGGACTTTCCTTATTCCAACAACCCAACTTCCAATAGGCATATCTCACTCATAGAAACTCAGAATCGCCCAAACTTTGCTACATTGGAAAGATTATTCCAAGAGATTTTCAACTATACCTGGTAGTACACCTAACTCAGCCTGATCTTGGAGTTATGTTCGTTTGAAATTGACCAAAAACTCAAACTTAAATTAACTTAACCAATTTTCCACATTTTTATTATTTCCAAAAATCACTCTTTCTAATTCTAGCTCTTTCTAGTTCTTTCAATTTGCGAGATGTTACAATATCTCCCCCTTTGAAACATTTGTCCTCGAATGAGATTACTCTTAGTAGGCTAAGGGTGTAACATTTAACATTTAACTCAAACACCCAACAAGTAATGTACTTACAACATGCTAATCTTATAAATAAATACAAAGAAAGGGATTAGTACCTTGTTCTGGAATTTCTCCGGTTTCAAAGAGATGTGGATATCTCTTCTTCATATCCTCATTAACTTCCCAAGTGGCTTCCTCAACAAACTGATTTCTCCAAAGAACTTTGACTGATGCTACCTCCTTTGTTCTCAACTTGTGAAATTGACAATCTAGAATCTGGACAGGAATCTCTTCATAAGATAAGCTATCCTTGATACCAATATCTTAGTTGGTATGATAAGTGAAGGATCTCCCATGCACTTCTTCAACATGGAACTATGGAACACAGGATGGACTGCTGCTAATTCTTGTGGTAGCTCTAACTCATAAGCTACATTGCCAATCCTCTTGGATATTTTGTAAGGCCAATATACCGGGGACTAAGCTTCCCCTTCTTACTAAATCTCATAATGCCCTTCATGGGTGAAACATTTAAATAAACTCAATCATCTACTTCAAATTCTAACTTTCTCCTCCTACCATCAATGTAGAATTTCAGGCGACTCTGCGTTGTTCTCTATCTCTGTTGAATAACTTTTACTTTCTCTATAGCTTGACGCTGGTCCTATTAACCTAGCTTCACCAACTTCAAACCATCCAATAGGAGATTTGCATCTTCTCCCATAAAGAGCTTCGTAAAGAGCCATCTGGATGCTAGAATGGTAGCTATTGTTGTAAGCAACTCAATGAGAGGTAGGTGATCATCCCAATTACCCTTGAAATCTATCACTCAAGCCACATTGATACTTCAAAATACTATCTCCCCTTGTTCAAAAGCCATCACTTTTTGCTTATGACCACTTGCCTTTAATCCAAGCAATAAAGGATCTTGGTCTTGCTTATCTTTTACTTCTGACACTAATGATGATTCGGACCCATTCATTACCACTACTCCTCCTTCCGTGGAATCCATTAGTTGGACTCCTAATCGTGCAAGTCTATGCACATCTTTCGCTAACTCTCTCTTTGCTTCTTCAACATGGGTGGTACTACCCATAGACAACCTGCTCAAGGCATCAACAACAACATTAGCCTTACCTGGGTGATAAAGAATACTCATGTCATAATCTTTGAGTAATTCTAACCACCTCCTTTGTCTGAGATTAAGCTCTTTCTGACTAAACATATACTGAAGACTCTTGTGATCGGTGAACAAATCCACATGAACACCATAAAGATAATGATGCCATATTTTCAAAGCAATTATTAGGACAACCAACTTTAGATCATGGGTTGGGTAATTCTTCTCATGAACCTTTAATTGTTTGGAGGCATAAGCTATAACTTTGCCATTCTGCATTAATACCCAACTCAAACCAACTCTAGACGCATCACAACATACAACAAAGCCTTGCGTACCTTCTGGTAAGGTTAACACTGGGCAGTAGTCAACCTCTTTTTCAGTTCCTGAAAGCTTTTCTCACAAGCTTCAGACCATTGAAACTTAATTGTCTTCTGAGTCAACTTGGTCAAAGGAGACGAAATGGACGAGTACCCCTCTACAAACCTTTTATAATAGCGAGCCAAACCTAAGAAACTCTTAATATCAGTTGGAGATATGGGTCTAGGCCAATTCTGCATTGCCTCAATCTTCTGAGTATCAACTCTAATTCCATCACCGGAAACTATGTGGCCCAAGAACACCACACACTTACGCCAAAACTCACATTTATAGAACTTAGCATATAATTTCTTATCTTTCAAAGTCTGAAGAACTATTCTGAGATGGCTAGCATGATCTTCTTCATTCTCGAATAGATTAGTATGTTATCAATGAAGACGGTGACAAACATATCTAAATAAGGTTTGAAGACTCTATTCATAAGGTACATGAATGCTACTAGTGCATTAGTTCAACTGAACGACATTACCAGAAAATCATAATGACCATAACGGGTTCTAAATGGTGTCTTTGGAATATAACATTCCCTTACTTTCAACTGATGGTAGCCAGATCTGAGATCAATCTTAGAGAAACAAGTGGCACCCTGAAGTTGAACGAAAAGATCATAAATTCTCGGAAGAGGATACTTGTTCTTGATGGTAACCTTATTCAAGTGGTGGTAATGTATACACATCCTAAGGGAACCATTTTTTTTCACACAAATAAGATCGAAGCGCCCCAAGGTGAGACACTTGGTAGAATAAAGCCCTTATCTAAGAGATCCTTTAACTACTCTTTAAGCTCTTTCAACTCTGCTGGTGCCATCCTATATGGCAGAAATAGATATAGGACGAGTATCTAGGAGAATATCTATACCGAAGTCTATCTCTCTCAGGAGGGGCTCTGGGAAGATCATCTGAAAATTCTTTTACTACTGAAACTGACTGAATAAGAGGTATCTCAACACTAGAGTCATTAACTCAGACTAAGTGATAGACACACCCTTAGAAACTAACTTCCTTGCCTTAAGGTATGAAATGAAACGACCCTTAGGCACTGCTGAATTACTCTTCAACTCTATAACTGGTTCACTGGAAACTGGAACTTGACTACTCGAGTTCTAACAACTATTGTGCGTAATAGGCATGAAGCCAGTCCATACCTAGAATGACATAAAAATCTAGCATGTCTAACTCAACTAAATCAGCCATGGTACTCTTGTGATTGATGGAAACGAAACAATCACGATAGACTCTTTCTGCTAAAATAGACTAACCATCAGGTGTAGAAACACTGAAGGGCTCAAGAAGTTGCTCGGGAAGAACATCAAAACTGAAGACTTGGATCATACCAGTGACAACATCTGGCAAATCCTCTTGCTCACAACGACTAGCGATATCCTCAAGACAGTTTCCTTCTCTGCCTGCCCTTAAAGTATCTCATCTAGATGCAACTCTATCTAGTGGAGCAACTGAAGAAGACTGGGCTCTATTGCCCCTATTACCATTAATCTGTCTGCTCTTAGGACACTCACTCATAAAATGACCATTCTGGCGACACTTGAAGCAACTAGTGGAGTCATCACAACACACCCTTGAGTGGCTCCTACCACACTTAGCACATGAAGGAGTCTTAGTACCCCCTTGTGCCTTACTACCTTGCGAATGCGCAGGTCTAGCTATGAAGTTCTGAGAATTCTGACTATTGCACTCACACTTGTTTCTTGGTGCAGGTGCACTAAAAGATGATGGAGCAGGTCCTCTCTGCTTATGTTGGAAAGAAGACTGTTTCGCATTACTCTTTTACTGCCCGGATTCATTCTCTGATGTCTTAGCCCTCTTATCCTTAAATTCTTCTCTATCTTTCAGCTTGTCCTCCTCAACTTGTTGCACATGGATCGTAAGCCTTGCTATGCCCATGTAACCTATTAGCATGGCTGCCTTACTTTCTTTACTTGACAGAAGAGTCAACCCAACTACGAATAAACTCATCCTGCTCCTCATGTCAGCACCCATCTCTTTGCTTCTCTTAACTCATCAGGAAAGAAACGCCTCATGAAAGCACTCTCAAAACAGTCCAACTCACAATCATTTACGCGCAAGCACAAGTAAAAAGAAACTTTAAAGAGATTAATTCTATGGCACAAAATGAATATGAAAGAAGTGAGATATTTCCTAAATGTTGCAGCCTTCTAATTATAGATGTGGCGCGCTTCACATCGATTACTAGGACTCTACAGACACAGCTTGATAGAGTCCCTAGGACTCTTGAACTCTATGCTCTGATACCAAGTTTGTCACTCCCCGAGCCTACACCCTGGGCAAAACTGGCACTCGAGAACCATTCATGGCCCCAAGCAAACCCTTGGCCTGACTTTCTAAATCAGCGGAAGACTTTACTCAAGATAAATACTTTTAAAACAAGTAAACTGAAATACTCATAATATAACTTAGAATGTATTATAATAACATTCACTGTCAAAGTGGCAACTCAAGTCTCAACTTACTAAAAAGGGATAGTAAAGACTCATGAACTAACATCAACTAACTCTGTCTATGAAGCCTCTAAACTCTGAGTAATGTCGGGACAAGGACCCCGACCATCCTAATAACTGAAATAAGCAACCAATAAAATAAAACATAACTAAAGGGATCATCCGAAAAGCAAGGAGGCTCACCAACTGACTTTGAGTGCTCAACTGGATCAACGATGCAGTGGAAGGTGATCCTGGTTACCTGTGTCTGCATCATAATAAGATGCAGGCCAAATGACATCAGTACATTGAATATACGAGTATGCGAGGGGAATTCTAAAATAAGACATAAGCTTGAAAGGAACTGAAGAACTTA
Organism: Solanum gandarillasii; assembly: GCA_029582405.1. Lineage (NCBI taxonomy): Eukaryota > Viridiplantae > Streptophyta > Magnoliopsida > Solanales > Solanaceae > Solanum > Solanum gandarillasii. Next base: position 45,022 of record JAJONY010078570.1, on the reverse strand, counting down.
CATGGCTCAGCTCAACTCAACTAATTTCAATATCAAGTAGTGTAAATAAATGCAGTATAAAGAAAAGCTTTAAAACATGATTTTCAACACTGTGTATTTGGAAATACAATAATAACTATGTATGTATGCAAAGATACAATATGAAATCTGTTTGTATATGAAAATACAAATATTTTTGATGTATAAAATACAAAATACTGTTGTGGGAGTTTCTCTAACGGACAACCATCACTTAAGAGTTATCGTGATGATACATCGTTTTGCCTCACACTGCCAGGGCCGTCCTATACCTTGCCATGAGTATAGAACCTGAACTACTAAGTGGATCTACTAGTCTATGCTAAAAAGCACTAAGGAATCATCTAAAAAGTATGACCCTTTTCTACCCATGGTGGCTACATGGTTTATGGGGGCTGTGAGTTGTCTTAACTCTCTCCCATATCGGTGCTCAATACTACTCCAAAAAATATAATAATATCTTTTATCTCTAAAAACATACTTCTTTCTGTGATTTGAGATTAGTGCTTAATAACTTAGCTCAAAGGCTATCTTGGAAATCAAAGTTTCCTCTCTTGCTTTATTTAGAAAACGATTACTCTTTTCTAAAAAGTAGCCCGACGACCCTTTGGAAATCGAGGTTTCCTTTCTTGTTTAAATGAGAAAACATTTAAAACCCTCTGGGAATGCATAGTCCCCATATACTTTTGAAGAAATGAACTACAAACTTTACTCTTTATTGAACTCAAAACTTAAGTCTTGAAACAAAGTTAAAACATTTGTAAAAGGCTGTTGGAAAACTTTATGAACTTCTCTTAACTTGACTCTTGACTTCTCTTGACTTGACTCTTAACTTTCATTGAATTGAATTTATGGATTCAAGGATCGTGATTTGTGATTGGAAAGATCTCATGATGTTTAGGAATGAATTAGAAAGCTAAAAATGAGAAAAAAAATCACTATTTGAGGGTGGGTCCGCAACACGGGGAAGCATTTATATTTTTGTTTCAAAAACAAATTTTGAGGCAGAACGGTCCGTGACCGCTCTGCGATGTGAAACCCTTTTTCCCAAATCTGGGGAGAAGGTCCGCGGTTCGGAGGCACTGCCAGATTTGTCCGACGAAATTTCTTCTTCGTTTTTCAACTCTTAACCCTCTAAACTTAGATTGTTCTCTTCCCAAACACTTAGGATCATTTATACCCTCAATATTCGATAGATTCTAACTGAAATTACACCCAGAGACATGAATCATACCGCAAGAAACTTCAACAAAACAACCCACAAGAATTCAGACGAATTTCATCAAGAACTCAAAGGATTTACTTTCAAATCAAACATATTTTGCTGAATTGAATCATGCTTGGCACATGGGAGAACTAACCCAACGCTACGTGATCTCACATACCTTGTAGGGATCACCCCGACGAAATCCACAAGCTAAACTCGACGAGCTTGACGAATCCTGCGTCTTTTCCTCTTTTCTCCTCTTCTTTTCTCTTCTCTCAAAACCCTAAATCTTTTTCGAAAAGCGTAAACTGACTAACATCAATTTAGTCCCCAATTAATTACTCAAAAACGAAATAAAATAATAGGGCAAGGAAAAGACCAAACTAACCTTTGAAAATTCGGATTGAAGTTTCCTTATTCCAACATCCCAACTTCCAATGGGCATATCTCACTCATACAAACTTGTAATTGTGCAAACTTGGCGGCGTTGGAAAGATTATTCCAGGAGCTTTCCAACCATACCTGATAGTATACATAACTCATCCTGAGCTAGGAGTTATGTCCGTTTTAAGTTGACCAAAAACTCAAACTTATCCAATTTTCCAGATTTTTATTATTTCCAAAAATCACCCTTTTTAATTCTAGCTCTTTCTAGTTCTTTCAATTTGCGAGATTTTACAGGGTCCTCCAAATCATAAGAGAAAATACAACTGCCGCTTGTTGAAGGTCATGGGTAGGATTATTAATCTCATGAATCTTAAGTTTCCTTGAGGCATAGGCAATAAGTTTCCCATTTTGCATAAGGACTCACCCTAACCCAATTTTTAAGGCATCACAATAAACAACAAAACCATCAGTTCCTTTCGATAAAGTCAACACCGGAGCAAAAGTAAGTCTACCTTTCAATTCTTGGAAACTTTTTTCGCACGCTTCAGACTATATGAACTTAACCTTCTTTTGAGTCAATGTCGTCAATGAAGAAGCAATCGAAGAAAAACTTCAACAAACCTTCTATAGTAATCAGCTAAACCCAAGAAACTTCAAATGTACGAAGGGGATATAGGTCTAGGCCAAATCTTGACCGCATCTGTCTTCTTAGAATCTACCTCAATACCCTTATCGGAAACAATATGACCAAGAAAAGCCACAAACCTTTACCAAAACCCGCATTTACTAAACTTTGCAAAGAGTTATTGGTCCTTGAGGACTTGCAACACAATCCTCAAATGATTGGTATGCTCATCTTCACTTCTTGAATAGATCAATAAATCATCAATGAACACAATCATAAACATATAAAGGTATTGTCTAAACACCCTATTCATCAATTCCATAAATGCCGCTGGAGCATTACTCAAACTAAAAGACATTACCAAAAACTCATAATGACCATACCGAGTTTGAAAAGTCATCTTCGGAATGTCATCTTCCTTCACCCTCAATTGGTGATAACCCGACCTGAGGTCAATATTAAAGAAGTAACTTGCCCCTTGAAGTTGGTCAAACAAATCATCTATCCTTGGGGGGGGGGTATATTTGTTCTTAACAGTAGCCTTATTTAATTGGCGGTAGTCAATACACATACGAAGCAAAGCATCTTTGTTTCTGACAAACAAAACTTGAGCACCCCATAGAGAGTGACTCGGTCGAATGAAACCTTTATCCAACAAGCATTTCAATTGCTCCTTTAATTCCTAATGTTCTGCCGGAGCCATACGATAAGGAGGAATAGAGATAGGTTGCATATTTGGGAGAAGGTCAATACCAAAGTTTATTTCCCTCTCGGGAGGAATACCGGGTAGATCATCTAGAAACACTTTTGGAAACTCATTTACAACGGGGACCAACTCAAGAGTATGTGTCTCAGAATCTATATCCCTCACCCTAAGTAGATGATATATTCAAACCTTAGAAATCATCTTTCTAGTTTTAAGATAAGAGATAAACTAACCCTTAGTCATAAAATTTCCCTCTTTCCACTCTAGGATGGGTTCATTCGGAAACTAAAACTTGACTACACGAGTTCTACAGTCAATAAAAGCATAACATGCATGCAACCAATCCATACCAAGAATAACATCAAAATCTAGCATATCAAGCTCTATAAGATCAACTTGAGTGACTCCATGGGACAACCAGATGGGAGACTTTCTAAAGACCCTCATAATAAAATAGAATCACCAACAAGAGTAGAGACATAAAAATGATCTAACAACACATCCGGAAAAACATCAAATCTCCTAGCCACATATGGTGTCACAAAAGACAAGGTAGTACCAGGGTAGAGTAAAGCATAAACATCAAGTTGGAAGACTTTCAACATACTGGTAACCACATTGGGCAAACCCTTTTGCTCATGACGAGTGTAAAGTACATAAAATCTATTTTTCTTCTGACTTCCACTAGAACTGGATGAAAGATTCAGTTGAGCCCGTCGACGATTATCTCCCTTGTTCTTAACAACTAAGGGACAATCTCTTATCTTGTGGTCTATCTTCCCACAAACAAAGAAAACATTGGAACCCGTGAGACATCTACCCTCATGCTTCTTCCCATAGTTAGCACAAGTAGTTAGTGAAAATCCACTACCATTCCCTCCTTGAGGCTTAGGGTTAGATACCCTATCTTTGTTGAACTTAGGAGGATCATTGGAGTAACTTTGGCCGAAAAACCTTTGTTTGAACTTAGAAAGATCATGTCCATTGAACCTTGAGTGTGAGAAGTTACCTTCAAATCTTAAGAGCAAACATAACTGCCGCTTGTTGAAGGTCATGGGTAGGATAATTCTTCTCATGAATCTTAAGTTGCCTTGAAGCATAGGCAATAAGTTTCCCATTTTGCATAAGAACACACCCTAACCCAATTCTTAAGACATCAAAATAATCAACAAAACCATAAGTCCTAGGCCAAATCTTAACCTTCTTTTGAGTCAAAATAATCAACCCTAACGCGCTTCAGACCATATGAACTTAACCTTCTTTTGAGTTGATACCGTCAATGGAGAAACAATCAAAGAAAAACTTCACTAAACCTTCTATAGTAACCTGTAAAACCCAAGAAACTTCTAATGTCCGAAGGGGATAAAGGCCTAGGCCAAATCTTGACCGCATCTGTCTTCTTATGATCTACCTTAATACCCTTATCGAAAATAACATGACCAAGAAAAACCAAAAATCTTGACCAAGACCCGCATTTGCTAAACTTTGAAAAGAGTTATCGGTCCTTGAGGACTTGCAACACAATACTGAAATGATTGGTATGCTCATCCTCACTCCTTGAATAGATCAATATATCATCAATGAACACAATGACAAACATATAAAGGTATTGTCTAAACACCCTATTCATCAAATCCATAAATGTCGCCGGAGCATTAGTCAAACTAAAAGAGATTACCAAAAAACTCATAATGACCCTACCGAGTTTGAAAAGTCATCTTAGAAATGTCATCTTCCTTCACCCTCAATTGGTGATAACCCGACCGGAGGTCAATCATAAAGAAGTAACTTGCTCCTTGAAGTTGGTCAAACAAATCATCTATCTTTGGGAGTGGATATTTGTTCTTAACAGTAACCTTATTTAATTGCCGGTAGTCAATACACATACGAAGCAGATCATCTTTTTTTTGACAAACAAAATTGGAGCACCCTATAGAGAGTGAGTCGGTCGAATCTAGCCCTTATCCAACAAATCTTTCAATTGCTCCTTAAATTCCTTATGTTCTGCTGGAGCCATACAATAAAGATAAATAGATATAGGTTGCGTATTTGGGAGAAGGTCAATACCAGAGTCTATTTCCCTCTAAGGAGGAATACCGGGCAGATCATTTGGAAAAACTTTTGGAAACTCATTTACAACGTTGACCAACTCAAGAGTAGGTGTCTCAAAATCTATATCCCTCACCCTAACTAGATGGTATATTCAAACCTTCGAAAACATCCTTCTAGTTTGAAGATAAGAGATAAACTAACCCTTAGGCATATAATTTCCCCCTTTCCACTCTAGGATGGGTTCATTCAGAAACTAAAACTTGACTACACGGGTTCTACAATCAATAGCATAACATGCATGCAACCAATCCATACCAAGGATAACATCAAAATCTAGCATATGAAGCTCTATTAGATCAACTTGAGTGATTCTATCAGACAAGGAGATGTGATACTTTCTATAGACCCTCTTAGCCACAATAGAATCACCAACAAGAGTAGAGACATAAAAAGTATCTAACAACACATCCGGAAGAACATCAAATCTCATAGCCACATATGGTGTCACAAAAGAAAAGTTAGTACTAGGGTCAAGCAAAGCATAAACATCAAGTTGGAAGAGTTTCAACATACCGGTAACCACATAGGGTGAACCCTCTTGCTCATTACGAATCTGGAGTGCATATAATCTATTTTGCTTCTGCACCCACTAGAATCGGATGAAGGATTTGGTTGAGCCCGTCGACGATTTTCTCCCTTGTTCTTAGCAATTGAGGGACAATCTCTTATCTTGTGGTCTATCATACCACAAACAAAGCAAGTATTGGAACCCCTGAGACATCTACCCTGATGCTTCTTCCCACACTTAGCACAAGTAGGTAGTGAAGATCCACTACCATTCCCTCCTTGAGGCTTAGGGTTAGACATCCTATCTTTGTTGAACGTATGAGGATCATTGGAGTAACTTTGGCTGAAAAACCTTTGTTGGAACTTAGAAAGACCATGTTCATTGAACCTTAAGTGTGAGAAGTTACCATCATCGGTCTTAACCCTCTTTGCCTCACTAGACCTTTCCTTAAGTTTCTCTTATTCAATTTATTGAGTTTGAACCATGAGACGAGAAATGTCCATATCATTGATAAACATAGCAGTATGACATTCCTTAACCACCATCTCGGACACTCCTCACAACGAACTTACTTGTTCTAACCCTAGGATCGGCAACTATAGTATGAGTATATCAAGACAATTGTGTGAACTACAAAGCATATTCCTTCACATTCATATTTCCTTGATGAAGGTTGATGAATTCGAGAACCTTTGCCTCCCTCATCTCAAGGAGAAAGAACCTATCAAGGAAACTAACCTTGAACTTTTCCCAATTGAGAGGACCCGTTTCATATTCCCTCCCATCTTTCCATTGGTTGAACCAAACTAGAGAAACACTCTTAAGTTGGTAAGCGACCCATTCCACTTTTTCTACAGGCGTCACTCCCATTAACATCAACACCTTGTACACTTCATCAATGAACTCTCTAGGGTCTACCTATACCTTGGAACCATGAAATTCCGCCGGATTCAATCTTGTGAAGTCTCTAACTCAAGTTGCCACCGTACCCACATTTGGGTTCACGGGGACCACAACCTCCTTATTGGCTTGAGCCGTCATGGCTTGAGACAACACTTGAAAAGTAGCCCTAAAGTCCTCATTAGTGTCTTGCTCGACCAAAGGGTGGACCGGAACTTCAAGAGCTTGAGGAGGAACCTCTCGATTCATATTCTCTCCCGCATTCCTTCTAGCATATGCCTTTCTAGTTGCCATACCCTATAAAGCATCGGATAAGGATTATGAGAGAGACATTATAGAGTTAAATTCTATCGCACAACTTTAGAGTAAGGAAAGAAGTGGATTTTCCTAAACATCTTATAGCCTCTTGTTCATAAATGTGGCCTGCTTCACACTCCTGAACAAGACTATACTCGACGTGGCTTATGAGACTTTCCTAGGACCTTTCTAAACCTTGTGTTCTCAATACCAAGTTTGTCACGACCCATGGTAGACCTTAGGTGTAACATGGTGTGTAAGACCCCGAGAAGCCATATATCAACCACTTAGCACACATAAATAAGATAATAGAAATCAAGAGATTTAAAAGATCATTTCAAAGCATAGAGTTTTATAAAAATGAAGTGGAATCTAATAAAGTCTCAAACCATCTAGTATATAAGAAGTAATCGGGACGTAACCTGTACATTAAGTCAAATACTAAAATGTAAACAACATAATGAAGAAAGGCTCGGTCCTCAGAATATGAGGACTCACCAATCTTTAATCTTCTACCAAATGATCCTAGCCATGGAAGTGCGAGTCTGGGGCGTCAGACCCTACATTTTAATAAGAAATGCAGGCAAGAGTATGCGTTAGTACAAATATGTACCAAGTATGATAGCGATGCATGATGTGTAAAAATCATGATATAAAGGGAATTTTCGTAATATGAAATGACCAAACTAAAACATGATATAAAAGAGTTGGAAAATATAAGTCATAAAACATGGTCAATGTAAGTGATCATCATAAAACACACGAGAGATATTTATGAAGTAACGTTGATTCATTAATATGGGAGAATTACTTTTAACCGACATGTAAGACCATGTGAGCTATTAACATGTAATCCGATGTCTACCTCGTACTGACAAGAGGTTCTCTCACTTGCCAAGGTATGAGCCATGAACTTTTAGCTTACGTGGATCCATTAGCTCTTTATCTAGAAAACCTATGGTGGCACATAGTTTATGGGATATGTGTAATCGCCACTTGTCCACTCGGTGCTAAGCATAATTCCCACAAAATTTTCATTAGTCTTATTCATCTTTTCATGAAAGGACTTTGGTAATCACCTCTTGTCCTTATATCACATGATAGGGGTAATTGCGTATTGTCTTTTGATAAGAGGGCATGGGTAATCGCTGCTTGCCTCATTCTTAGAATAACTCTTTAACTTTGATTCACTTTAGGTGAGAAGACCTTTCAACCTTAGAATCATTTATCTGAGAAAACTTTTCACATGCATGCATGAGGTAATTATGTGAGAAATCCTTCCATAACAATTAACCATAACAACAACATATATGCTTCATTTCCAAAGCCATTTACATCATATCTCATCAATTTCACAAGAACATGCATAATTTCATAAATCACATTTCATAGTTCAAAACCCACTTTCAATCATCAATATCTAGAAAATATGAGTTAAGCATTGGTTCATGGGGGTTTATCTTAAAATAATGGAATATAACTCAATTCATGCATAGTAATTCATCAACCAATCAAATAGATCAATATTGAAAGAAACCATTATATGGAAGAAAAACCGAAACTCAATTAGAGATTTCTAACGTTGTAAATTGGGGAATTTAGGAATTCCATGGAGGGAAAGGCTACATGGATGAAAACTAGCATACTTCAATGCCAAAATCTTTCCTTCAATGGAGGAATTGGAGACTTGACTTGAAACCCTGGATTGACTCCTTCTTCTTCAAGCTTTCTAGAGAGAGAAATATTTTTGAGAGGAAGACTTGTTCTTCTTTTAGAAATTTGAGAAAATGATTTCAATTGGGGAAATTTGGGGGTAAAACACTTATATAGGGCTTTAGGTGAAGGGTAAATCGACATAGTATTAGGCTAGAATGATTATGAAAAGACCTAAAAGCCATTCTTAAAATAACTACCAATACCATTGACGGTGGGGAGCAATGGTATGTGGTCCCATCTACGGACCGTCCTAGTCGGCTGTTGATGGGTTAAAAGACCATGATATTTGGACATCGACTAACTAAACCCACCTACGGACTGTGAGTCCAATCACGGGCTATTGGTCCCTACCGTGGGTCTTGAATTTTGACCCTATAATTTCTCTATGTTCGGGACTCACCTATGAGACCTACCTATGATTCGTTCATTGAATGACGGATCATCTTGGAGGACCATAGGAAAAGTACTGAAACTTGACATTTTTTGGGAACCTAGAATGGACAACCACATAGCTAGCCTACGGACCGTGTATCAGTCCACAGACAATGGATGGCTCTATTAGAACTAGCACCAGATTCTAAAAGAAGTTACAATTCTAGCCTTTTTGAATCTGAGGTGATACACAAATTGTAGGAATTTGGTGTAAAACCCTATGCTCCTAAAAATTCCTGCTGCCCTAGCATATGTTGAAGCCGATCAACAACCAACCACCTCCGGTTGGAGGTCTGACACTTTCAATATTAGAGTTTCCACCACTAGAGAGCGCTTTGTCACGGATTTAGAGTCTCACTAATGATCCTTGCGACACTTGACAACTTACTCACGAATCTTGCACGATCTTGTAAGCTCAAGTAAGCTCTTTGAAGCTAGATCGCTAAGAGAATACAAAGAAAGACTTAGAGAGATTTGGAAAGATTTGGAAGAAGGCTTTGTATTACTTGGAGAATGCTTTACAACTTTCTTGGTTGGTTGCTTCAAGCATGGATGCCTTACAAATGAATGTCACCTCTATTTATACTACCACCTAAGGACTAAAGTGTAATTTAAAATTTCTTTACAAGTCCCTAAGATATTTACACAATGGTCCGTCTCTAGAATTCTCTACATATTCTAGGGAATTCTAAGGCTTTCTTGGAAACTAACTAAGGAGTTCTTGAGTGTTCTACTAACCTCTCTAGAACTCTAGATTCTTTTCCCTTCTTCCAGTGCAAAATTTTAAGGGCAAAGTGGCAGGTCATGACACTCTCCCCCACCTATTGATGCGACGACCGCATCATATCGCCGTTGCATAGACAACCGAGTCTTGTCTTCTTGTACGCACGACCAATAGTTTATTGACTCGATCAAGGTCCTCGTGCAACTCCTTTAGCTGCTTCTTGATCTCCTCTAGCTCGGCCTTATGATCTACCTGCTTCCTAGGAGGTGCGCGCCTTGACGACTTCTTTGACATCACGACATTGTTCCTTTCTGGAACCTTCTCCATGCATGGTGGCAAGGACCTTTTTACACCATTTTCTTGTTTAAAACTTTCAATGGTGTCTATAAACACTTACTCCATCTTCTTAGGGCCTCTTATGAGCTGCATGGCTATTAGATAGACTTGTTCTTCCGTCTTCGGTACATTAACCAAGGGCATCATACATGATCCTCCTTGCTCCATGACTAGAAGTCGTTGGAGGTAAGGGTCGATCATTGTGTGGCACTCTTCGAAGAATTCCTTCCCTAGAATGATACCGAAGAGGTCTAACAGAGCGACAGTGAAATTTGTCTTACCTTGCCACTAGCCTAGCGTGATGCATACTCCATGCGCGACTCCACACATGGGAATCGGTGGTGTATTGACCATCCTGAGTTGGGAATTACTTGGACTGTAACTCAGCCCCAACCTTGTCGCTGCCATCTTGGTCATGATATTGGCCTCTGCACCCATGTCGACCATAGCACGAGCGAGTCTTCCATTAATCGTGTGGTTGAGATACTACGTGTCGTATTTTCTTGGCTTTCCTGACTTCTTTGTGATGGCTTTGCATACTCTTATCAAGCCAAACTGCATCGTCTCTACGCCTTGTCCTTGCTCCTATGCATCTTTCTCCTTCCGCTCTCGCAGGATAGCACCAAGGCTCTTCAGTTCTGGGCACCTTGCATAGCCATGTGGCCATCCACATGTGTATCAACCACTTTTTTTGGTAGTCTCTGCCTTTCTCTCCGTGTCGCCATGACTTCCAGACTTCTTGCCATCGGACTTATAGGTATCACTCTTCTTGGGATGTGGCCAGTGCTCCTTGACTTTGCCACGATTTCCCCCACCATGGTCATGACTACCTCTTATCTCCTCTTCTCCGGCTCTGTCGGGCTTCTCATGCCTCAAGTCTGTCCAAGCTTTGGCTTGCGTAATGGCTAATCGATAGTCCTAACCTGTCGGCATTCCAACTACGTCCTGGCCCAATTTGGTAGCCCATCCATAAAGTGGAAAAACATATCATCATCCATGAGGTTAGGAATTTGAAGTGTGAGGGTGGTGAACTCCTTAACGTACGCCTGCATGCTGCCTGTGTGCTTGAACTCCCTAAACTTATGCTTCGCCTCATAGGTGACGTTGTTAGGGAAGAAGACATTCTTGAACTCTTCCCAGAATTGCTCCCAGGTGTTGATGGTGCACGTCCCATTCCCTATCTCAGCTTCCTTTCGCCTCCACCATAACACGACCATCTCTGAAAGATACAACATAGAGGTGTTGATCTTACTCTCGTCATTGTTCAGGCTGTTGCACTTAAATTAATTCTCCAAATGCCATAAGAAGTTCTCCACCTCCTGTGTGTCACGGATGCCTTTGAACTTAGGTGGCTTGGGAGCTTCAACCTTGGCCTCCCTATCTCTTTCAAGCGACGATGATCCTCCAACTCCCACGCCCTTCTTGAGTGTTTTCATCTCGTCCTTCATGGTCTCAATCGTGCTTAACGGCTCCATGAGCTGGCACTCCAAGGAACTGATGGCCTACTTCATCTCGAACTCGGCCCGCTGGCATCCTTCAAACTCCTTACGGATGTTTTTGGTCTCCAAAAGGGTGAATTTCTCCAGAGTTTTGAACTTGTTGTCGGCCACATTCATGCGCCGGCCTAATATCTCCATGGCCTGCCTCGCTACTTCAACCCTTGTGACCCATTCTTCTCCAGCGGTGACGTTATGGCCTCCTCGCCAAGTTCATCGTCACTCGCTTTGGTGGTAGAAGGTGGGTGAGATATTAGCGCCTTGCTTGGTGTGGGATCGAGCAGTATTTCCTCATTACTCTTTTGGTTCTTCTTTCCCTTGTGGTTTTTCTTTCCACGATCCAAATAGACATTAGTGGTGCTAGCGGTGTTCACGTCTCATTCGTTAGCCAATCCCTTAGTATCAAACCTCACTCTGATACCACATGGTCACGGACTTAGAGTCTCACTAATGATCCGTGCGGCATTTGACAACTTACTCACGAATCTTTCACGATCTTGTAAGCTCAAGTAAGGTCTTTGAAGCTAGATTGGTAAGAGAATGCAAAGACAAACTTAGAGAGATTTGGAAAGATATGGAAGAAGGCTTTGTATTACTTGGAGAATGCTTTACAACTTTCTTTGTTGGTTGCTTCAAGCTTGAATGCCTTACAAATGAATGGAACCTCTATTTATACTACCACCTAAGGACTTAAGTGTAATTTAAAATTTCATTACAAGTCCCTAAGATATTTACACATTGGTCCCTCTCTAGAATTCTCTACACATTCTAGGGAATTCTAAGGCTTTCTTGGAAACTATCTAGGGAGTTCTAGAGTGCTCTACTAACCTCTCTAGAACTCTAGATTCTTCTCCCTTCTTCCACTGCAAAATTTTAAGGGTAAAGTGGTGGGTCATGACAGCTTCCTCTTGTGAATCCGTCAATACAAACCTTAGTTTGCCAAATGAAAAAACTTTTCCAACATCTCTTATTCAAATGAAACATCCTTTTGAGAATCCCTACGTAAAGATGTCCTAATGGTTGGAGTATACCTCAAATAAAATGGAAAAAAGAAGAAGTAGAAACAATGAATCAAATTGAAGATTTACAGCTTGTGGTGAATGAGAAATTCTCTTATGAATAGTAAGATTTAGAGGAACTAAGGAGAATTAAACCTAAACAATGAAATATTATGGGTGGATATAGGATTGGACTATTATGTAGTAAACATGTGTTTATTCTTTTGACTCATCAAGAAGATAGCATTAATACGATATCAAAAGGATCTTTCTATATCATGTGTAAAGATTGGTATACCTACCTCATGAGGACATTGATCTTTGAGGTTAAGTACAATTATATTCAGAATATTGTCTACAATGTAAAATGTAGGGCTATAGTAAAGAAGAATGTAAAGACGCTAATAAAGGAAATCATATAGTTGTAAGTAAGGAGTAATAAGTCATGGAGGAAATTTAGAAAGGTCAAGAAAAAATAGACCAATTCACACATTACACAAAGAAAAAATGAAAATTCTCTCTAGTGGAAAAATAGTAGGGAATCTGATACACTGTGGTGTGAGATAACAGAAATAAGAAATGCTCAAAGAATAGTCATGATAGTCACATTCCAACTCTAATACAAAACTCCTTTGCTGCTGTCATTGAATAGAAGGTGTTGATATAGTTAGCAGCCAAGCCAAAAAATTGCATTAGTCCAAAGGTTAATCCAAAATAAGAGAGTAAAAGGTATGATAAAGAATCTGCTAGGTATTGGGTCACTAAATCCTTTGGTGGGACATTGCAAGGAAAATATTCAACAACTCTATTTCCTGGACAATATGCACCATAATCACTATCACAATGCTCAAGCAAAGAAAAAATCTCTATATATTCATCAAGGTAGTCCTGAAAATGTCAACTATAGAGAAGAGAGGAATAATAATATGTTTGTTGCAGTGCTTAGTTTTTGGGCTATGGATTTATTACAGCTAGAGAAAAATAAGAATAATCAACATGTAATGAAGATATTAGTGAACACAAAGTAATAGAGAATAATGAAGAATTGATAGTGGTAGCTTGTCTTTTTGAAGATCCCCAAATCTAGGAGATAAGAAAATCTTATAATAGAGTGCTACATGATACTATTGCTCGTAACATAGAGGAGAATGGGATATTGGAAATAGATGGTATACAGTTGAGTGCTAAAACACACCTAGAAGAGGTTAATGATTATGTATTGACACACATATCCAACGAGGGTAACTTATCTCCAAGGGTATTGAAAGCTACAAATAAATGCAAAAAAAAGGTGATGGTGAAAATGCACAACCTATCACAATTCCACAAAAAGTAAATACAGTTGTTAATAATAGATGATGAAGTCCTTTATTTGTGACATAAGGTATGTGAAGTCTCAAAAAGACTTTCTGAGAGTTCAAATGTTACACAAATATCATAATTTTACTTTTATTATCCTATTGAAATTTTTTGAAGATAGCACACACATCAGCAAGTATAAAAGAAGATTGAGAATTCCTTTTGATACTTCTAATTGCAACGGTAAAAAATAAATTTTCACTACTCATGATTTTGATAATATAGTTATAGTAATACAAATCAATAATTAACATTATATTACAATTGACAGATCACACTCTACCTCATAAGTTTGTTATTACTATGCTTTACACAAAATGTAGTGTAGAACAAATAATTGTGGGATGATATTTATCCGATAGAAGAGAATATAAATGTAGTTTTGCTAGTTTGGGGTGATTTAAGTGTATTATTTAATTTTGAGGAGAAAATAAGAGCCTAATTAATTTCAAATTCAGATAATAAAGATTTTGATTGATGTATTTTAACATGTGATTAGTTGAGACTCAATTCAAAGGAAGTCCTTTTACATGGTGGAATAAAAGAGATGGTAATGTCTATATATTTAAGATGTTAGATGAAGTTCTAATCATTAGTATATGCAAAATTAATATAATCATACGGAGGTGGAACACTTACCAAGAGTTGGTTCTGATCATGATCATATGTTTTATATATGTGAAGAAAGAAGGTCTAGATATAGAAAACCATTTAGATTTCCAAAATTATTGAAAGATCATGCCTATTTTTAGGAAGTAGTTAGACAGAATTGGGAATCTTATACCTCTGACAATCCTTTCATAGTTGTAAGGAGAATATTCGAAGGGTTGCACTATCCATTTGGATTAAGGAGCATATGGTGACATATTCAAGCAATTGATTATCGGGAAGGACAAAGAAAGAAATATAGAAAAATTATTTGATTCTCACATGAGATGGGGTTACAACAAGGATTGTTCTAAGACCCTTTCTATTAATCTTGGTGATGGATAAGTTGACACAATATTCAGGAGGAGGTTCCACAATGTTTTTTTTATTTGTGGATGTAACTGTACTTATTGATGAGACACGTGATAGAGTTAGTGCTAGGTTTGATATTTGGAGAGAAACTTTGGAGTCCAAAGGATTTAGGTTTATAAGAACCAAAGTATAATATTTGGATTGCAAAGTTAGTGTTGCGTTGGATGAAGCAAATGTGGAAGTAAGGCTTGCCACACATACCATTTCTAAGAGAGAGGTTAAATTGTCTGGGATCCATAATTCTGGGTAGTGGGTACATCGACGCTAATATGACACATCACATTAGAGCGAAATGGATGAAATGGAGACTTGCCTCTCGAGTCTTGTGTGATGAGAAGGTACAACTTAAACTTAAAGTCAAGTTCTACAAAGTGGTGATTAGACAATCCTTATTGTGTAAAGTGAAATGCTGGCTAGTCAAGAATTGATATGTTGAGAAGACACATATTGAAGAAGTTGAGATGTATATGGGGACATACTAGGAGTGACATGATTAGATATGAGGTTATCAAGAAAAAGTGGGAGTGGTCACTTTGGTAGAAAAGATGAGGGAAGTCTCAATAAGACAACATGAGGGAAGTGAGACCGAGATAGTTGGGATATATATAGAGGATGGTGTCAACATTGGTAAGGTATGATCTCACACAAGAATAACATGTTGATACTCCCGAAATACCCCGAAAAAAAGGCAGAAAAATGATTTCTAATAACTATACATTAATCAATTGCCAACCAAATCCCAATTCCTACTAATCAATATGAATTCACAATCGCAAGCTCAATCTAAAGACCGGGAAACCATAACCTACCTCAATGGAGACTGCACACTCTCCAAAATAACGATTCCAGAGATTTTCCCTTCTGAATGGCCTAAATCATTGCCATACTATGATGAACACAATCACAACGTTGATACAAATGTTTTGACACCAAAATACAATAATTGGAGATAGACAAATAAATAAAGTCAAAACGAGAATGTATTGACTCTGTTAAAAGGTCCTAATAGACTTACCAAATGTGTGTCCCAAAATGGGAAACAATTCAATGCTTGGAAAGGTAGAAAACATCAACATGCAAGAAATTACAATTAATTTACCAATTAAAATCTTGGGCAGCCCCTTTTGGGGAATAAATTTACCTGCACATGATGCTCCCCACACTACCGTGATCGCCTCGCTACGTAACCACGCCAATTCTGGATATCACGTAACTTGAATAACCCAAATTTGAGCTCTAGAACTTGGGATGTCACACTTTGAAGTTTTTAATTGAAATTCGATCGCATCTTGTCTTTATTTAAAAGACCAAACAAAAGAGATATTCGGAATGCGAAGTCAAGCCCGCAAATGTGGAGGGTCAACCACCCACATTTCATGAACGCGAATGCAGAGACCAATACTATTTGTCACTATGAACGCGACTACGATCCCGTGATTGCAAAGTAGAGAGTGAGGTTGCACTAGCTGATGCACATCAGTTGCTTTTGCCCAACATGAAAATCCTTGACAGGGTGCACAAGATTCATTTAGAACTCCATGCATGCAAAATAGATATGCTACCACATATTACTATCGTACTCTAGATTCAATGGAGATATCAAAATTTCCAACCGAGGTCGTCCTGATGTAAGGTGGGTCCCACACCCAAACTCCTTAAGCCAAAATCTCAAAGTGGGATTGAGATTAGCCTGAAAGCCTCACAATCCGTACCGATGGTTCTTCTAGATCAAATTCAACTTCTTCGAGCTAATAGAACCGTCACGAATACATTCTGAAGCCAACAATCTGAACTTTTCACTGAAGTCAACCGTTCAAACTTTATAATATCTAAAACACAAAAACATGAATAGAATCCAAACAAATGATCGGGTAATTGAACTATTAGTCCCAACAGGTTGATATGATTTGGGGTCGCTATAGGAATGCTCCAAATGGAAAAAAAGGCAATGACATAGAGTCTTATCATAGCATCCACTACAACAAAGGAATTTCATTAGCAAAAGTAATAGACAAGAAGTACATGAGGCTCAAACAAGCGGTAAAACATCTATTGGATTACGTTCTCAATTTTTAGGTAGCCTCCTAGATTCGACGATTCCTCAAATGGACCTTAACAACAAGAATGGCTCTCAAAAGCATTTGCCGCACATCTCTGCCTCGAATAGCAATTAGATCATCCACAAAGTTCAAACGAACATCCAACTCAACTAAATCATATCGGAGTACATGAGACTCGTCAGGAACATATTGGCGAATCATAGAAAAATGGAAAACAAGATGAACAACTAAAAATATAGGAGGTAAGGCCTACTCATAGGAAATATCACAAACAAACTGTAAAATATCAAATGGCCCTATATATGTGGGGCTAAGCTTGACCTGCCTCCCAAATTACAGCACGCTCTTAATTGGAGAAACTCGAAGAAACACCCGATCACCTACCCCGAATCTCAAAGGCTGACACCTACGATCATCATAACTCTTATGCATGCTCTGAGATGACCTAAGTCTGTCCGTAATCACCCAAAAACTATCTAAGGCCTCATAAGGAAAATCTTTAGCACGGGACCTCAACTCTGAAAATTCAAACCAACCAATCAGAGAGCGATAATACCTACCATATAAGGCCTCGAACGGGGCCAGATGAATACTTGAGTGGTAGCTATTGTTGTATGCAACCTCCACCAAAGCCACCCACAGACTTCCAAAATTCATAACACAGGTTCACAAAACATCCTCAAAAACTCGAATAGTGCGCTTGATAACAGTCAAATTATCCTTTAAACAATTACAAGAGTACGCGGTCATCATTTTTACTATATAGAAGCGTGAAGAATGAGGACGACCAAGGGCAAAAAAGATATTAAACCAATCATACAAGGGAATAATTGTAATTATGATTTATCAAAAAGATTTTTTTTATGTTCACACTAGAAGCTTTATGTTCACTCTAGAAGTATCTTCATGTCTCCACTCTCTTTGGCTAAAGAATTAAGGGTGACAAAAGAGTTTCAAAATGAAGAAACAGTGACACAAGTTTTAATTATTGAGTAGAGGTGACAATTTTAAGATTAGTGCTAATGACACTAATTTTAAAACCCTCAAGTTTTATTATTTACATAAAATCCCTATTTTCCCCCATTCCACACCCACCCTTCTCTCCACTCTTCTGCCGCTGCCATCCCCTCCCCTTCTGCCATCGTAACCGTCGCTGTCAACATTTCCTTCTCTACCACAACCATCAATTCTTCCTCCATTGCCACCACTCTCTTATTTTTCTTCTTTTACCACCATCGTTGCCACCTCCTTCTTCTCTACCTCTGCCTCCACAACAAACATCACCTCCACCTTCATTGTTACCAACATCTCATTTGCCACTCTACCACCCTCTCTTTTACCTCACTTGCTACAATAATTATTGTAGTTGTTGCATCAACTTCAGCAGTTGCTGAGCAAACTTGAGTAGTTGCTGAAATAACTTCAACAATTGCTACAATAACTTCAACAGTTGCTGAGCAAACTGTAGCAGCTGCTGAAAAAACTTTAACAGTTGCTATAATAATTTCAGCAGTTATTGCGACAACTTCAGTTGTTGCTTGATTTTCTACAAAATAAACATTGACTTCAACTTTAAAATTTTTAAAATTAAGGCAAATTAGTTTGTGAAATAGGACCAACAAGAGAAAAAGAAAAAATGTGATAAAAAATAATGAACAACAACGATAATGATAGCAACAACAAAGAAGAACAAGTAAATGGAAGAAGAGAACAAGAAATGAAGAAGAAGAAGAAGATGGAAGAAGAAATCTGGAAAGAGAAAGAAAGAAGGAAGAAGAGGGAGAAAGAAATTTTAAATTTTGAAATTGAAGAAGAGAGGGAAAAGTTTTCAAACATTTTGAAATTAGAAATTGGGTTTATTTTGAATATTTTTAAAAGTTTAGAAGTTTTAAATATTACATTTTATACCCCAATTATCTTAATCACTAATTAATAAAAAGTTTGATTTGATCAATTTTTTTTTGGCACCAATTTTAATTTCAATTTTGTTTTGGCACCTCCTCCTCAATTTACTCCACTCTCTCACTCTCCACCACAAAATATCATTAGAATCTGAAAGTATCAATAATAAAAATCGTCTCCTACTCCTCCATGTTCAAATCCTCGAGGAGCAACCCTCCGTTGTTACCATTGAAATCAATTGAATTCTAACACAAATCACCATTACTCAAACACCCAACCCCAATTAATTTTGACTCTGATTGAATCAAACCCTTCAAACGAATCTCCAAATCACCAATTTTTATGAAAATCCTCTAAAAGTCTTTAAACAAGTTACATATTCATGCTTCAGTTTGGGGTTCTATGAAGAAAAATTCTTTTTCACCTTTTTAGTTGGATATTATAACTTCATCGGAGAAATTGCAACTGGGTAAGTATTAGTGTTTCTCTAATTTTAATTTTTTGTTTGAGTTCCTTTTGAAGTGTGATACAGTTGCTTTTTTGATGAAAATGTTTGGCCTTTCATAGAGACAAAAGATACTTATTTATTCAAATAGATACTTGTTTACTCAAATTTTCATTTAGCTGTCATAAGATTGAATTAAACAAGAAGAAATTTGTAGCCAGGCTGAACCACAGCTTGAATAGGGATTCTTTTTATCATGTTCTGTTTTCACTTGAAAGTTTTATAGTAATTCTTAATGGTTAGTGTATGCTCTTTTAGGTCAGAGGAATTCTGCACTATAGGATTCAGGTTTATTTTTCAGCGCTACATAAGAAGATAGATTCAAATAGTTTTCTAAGCTATTTCAGAGTCAACGTTGCTTATAGACGAAAACTTTGAATCTTGTTAGCTAACGAATTTTGTAACTACATTGGAAAAGAATATATAATAGGATTAGGATAAAAATAAGAGCTTTGTTTTGTGGGATATTTTGATTATATTTGAAAGTTAATTTTGTTGAAACCTTTCAAATTACAAATGATTAACATGTCTCAGAAGTTGATTCATCCAACTACAAGTTCATCAATTTATCTCACAAACATTGATATGTTGTACTACTGGCCTTAAACTTCTCTTTTGCAACTTGTCAATTCAAACTTTCTTTTAGATGAAATATATGTATCTCTTAACTTTTAATTTATAGCTCTCTAATTTCTATTTTTGCACTCCTGAGTTTTAGACTTCTTTAGTTAACGATTGGTGTTTACTTGGTTGTTGAAGGGATTTCAAAATACCTCCCTGTTATGTGGTTGTAAAGATAACAAAGGTTGGCTTTTAAAATAGGTATTGTATCTCCAACACATTTGAAATGATAGATCAAGAAGGGCCTTGGATTTTTAAGCTCCCAAATAGACTTGTGTGTCATTATTCATGGTGGAGAAACTAGAACTACTGCCTCACAAAGGGTAGAGCTTGTAAATAAGTTGCCAAAGTTGGAAAGGGATGTCAAAGAATGAGAAGGCGCAAGAATTGACTCTGCAACATTTGTTAAAAACTGTAAGCCCTTGAACTATGTGATACTTATAATAATTGAGTATCACTTGTAATAATTGAGTGTTCTTACATTACAAGTATCACATAGTTTCTAATTTTAGAAAAAATAATTTGAATCTTCTGAAATTAGAAACTATGTGATACTTGTAATGTAACAAAATATGCTTCAAAATATTTGGTGTATGTCCAGTATTATTGCGAGTTTCACTCACACAAGTGCAATGCTTCAATTTAATGGCTACTTTGAGGAAAAATATGTTCCTGACCTCTTTCTTAAATTTATAATTTTTAATAAAAATACTTTTTTCAGTCAATCACGTGTCTTTAATGTAAAATGTAGACATGTTTAAAATTTTGAGATCAAACCTTTTTATTTTGATGTTGATGCAGATGCTATATGCTTATATTTATAGAATTAGACTTATCAATGAGAGACTTGATTATATCTCTAAACTTCCCACCTTTCTTGACCATGAGTCTATGACTTCAAAACTTTTAGATAGAAATGTTTTTTTTTTGACATTTAAACTGATTTTAACATGTGCAATGATAAAAGAGAAGAACAAACAGAAAGCTTGATTTAGTGTCTTAACACAAAAAATATAACACATCTTTGAATTCTATAGTAATATTTCTTTATCTTTCAAAATGACTATTGATTATAGACTGTATAACACTTTGGTTTGTTTTCACATAATAAAATAAAAGTTTGGATATCAAAAACTAATCTGACTTCAAGCTTTCCATAAGAAAATGTAGGCAATAATAAGTTTAAGTATTGAACATTGACTTGGAATAAGATATTTGGTGCATTTTCTTTTTTCCTACTCTTCTATACAACTACATCACTTCAGAATCTATAGACACTGATGACAGTGAGACAATTACATTTGAAGAATTGAAAGTTGGTCTTACAAAAATGGGTACATAACTTTTTGAGTCAGAAGTCAAGCAGTTGATGGAAGCAGTATTTTCCTGGCCATTCCTTATTTTATGGTTACTATTCCTTCTCTTTTTAGCTCATGTTGTCCTTTTATATTAGAAGTAATTTCCTTATGTTGATTCATGGTCTTGACAAAGAGAGTGATCATCCTTTAATTTTCTATGTCCGTCTTTCTGAAGACCCACGTTCAGGTTTTTTTGTTCATTCTCTTTTTGCTTAAGGTTTCATGGGTGGGCATTTGAGATTGTGAAACTCTATTTTGAGTGGGTTTCTTCAAATGGTACACGTTTGAGTGTACTTGGTTATTTTGAAATTTGTTGAAATTTAAGAATGTACGTATCACTTTATATCAATTTAGAAGTTTAAAATTGAATTGACAAAAATAGTAATTTCTCGAGGTAAAATTGTTGTATTTATTCACTCATTTTATTTAACGAGACAGATAAAGCCTTAATCTTTTCTTATAAATCATGAATTCATGTTTCTGTAGCATATTTTGCTTGGAAAATTAATTCCAGGTATTGTAGGTGACTCGCACAAAGAGATCCTACCATCCATAAAATGTTGTTATGATTTTATCTCACCAAATGGCATTCAGTTTGATGGCATATTAACTTGATTTCACTGGAAATATGATTTTTATTTACTCAGACAGGTTTCAAGTATATTGCTTCTGTGTTTCATAAAAAAAGTATATTGTTTCAGTGTTAGTTATCTAATTCTAAACAAAACTCTCTAAAATTATATTTTCTTTTGAAGTAAATCTTACAATTTAATATTCTGTTTCACTTTAGCTGGCAAATATCTTATGTTAGCCACAATTCAAGGAGAAATGACTAATTCTTCTAATCATTTTAAAAGACTAAGCTATTCTCCTTAATTGTAACTACTGTTTTGTCAAGAGATACCCTGCATATGAAAAATATGGTCCCAATTCTCAAAGTAAAATTAAAATTGGCTTCACAACTATCTCTGTAATTCACAATCTCTATTGCAAAGAGGAAAAAGATAACTATTTTGTAAATTTTCTTTGTTCATGATAATTGTTTATCACGTGCTTTATTTTAATTTAAGACAATCATAGCCATTCATAGACTTATCAGACTTTGCTATGCATAGTGAATCTTAAAGGATCATCATTCTTCAAGTTTTCAGTTTCTTCTTTTGCTGAATTCAATGGCCAACTCCCTATGAAACTCAAGAGGAATCCTACTATTGTCATACTAGTAAGGTTGGTGCATTCTTTATCAAAATTCCTTCACTGATTTATCGATTCTTTCTTATTCTTGTTCAAGATATCTTCTTTTTTCTTTTATAGTTCAGAGTCAATATTTGAACTTAAGATTAACTTATGCATCCAACCAATGGAGGCTCCATATTTATGATAATGATAATTTCTTCCATTTTCTTCTAGCTGTTTCGTTAGGACTCCAAGGATGATTGAAGTTCAACAACAATCATCTCTTGAACTCTATCGAGTATGTATTTATCTGCTTTAGACTATGTTCATTTGTATCAACAGATATACAAAATGTTTCTCGACATTGGATATTTAAAATTGTATCCTACTAATAGTAAACTGATGAACAATTTATCATTTCAACTCTTATGAAATGAAAGGATCTCTAGCTTTTGATCTGTGATGAATTTCAAAGACATAATTCATATATAATTTTAAAAGTGTAATATTTTCAGTAGGAATAACGTAATGGTTAAATCCATGAAATTTAAATGTTGGATCCTTCTCTTCAACTAGAATGCAAGGGCAATTGCTTAATCAATATCTTTAGTGCATATATAACTCAAACGTTGAGGTTACTCCTTGCTAGGTGGATACAATTTTGAGAAATTTTGTAGGCATTTTCCTAGAATTGTGTTGTACATATGAGATATGACAAAGAAAGTGAACTTTCAAAACTTTGTATTGGAAGTTCATTGCTTTTCCAAGTGTGATTCCCTATATTCTACCAGTTTGCAGACTGTTAGAAAATGAAAAGGAAGAGAGGTACCATCAAAGTACTTCATAAATCTTCTGTGTATGACCTTTTAATGTTTATTTTATGCTGGAAATTTGAGTAAAAAGTGAATTGTTAGTACTATGTTGTGTTATTGAACGACTTAACTTCTCATTAGGATTACTGATATAATAGTTTTACATATGCATCTTTACATTTTGTATTAATTTTTTTGTTTTGGTGGTATCTAATCTTCTACGCCCCCGACTTTTAATCCCTGGTGACCTCCCATATGTGATCTTTGACCTTTGTTGAAAAACAGTGGCGCTTTGAGGACTATTTGTCCATATTTCATGCAGGAGAACTTTTGGAAGTGTGTTAATGGAGTCTTAACTTTTAATCTTTCTTAATTTTTCATTTTCCAGAGAGCTATGCTTCAATACTTTGAGGGTTCAAAGGATTCAGTTTTTGCAAATTGTTAAAACAACAGTTTTGTAATTTCACTCTGTATCATGACTCCTTTACAATGATTGATTTCAACTCCATCACTGGCCTATGAACTGCAAGGGAGGATACTTTTATAAACTGTATCTAAGATCCTTCAAGATCGGATGAACAATTGGTTATTGGTTGTGTTATTTTGTTTCATTCTTGAGGGTAAACTTTTATGCACGCACTTGACATATTTCTACATCAATATATCTTTAAAGGCTTATAGTTGTATTGTTACAACTGCATCATACACGCTTACTTAATATTAGCTCTATGTTTTTGATGTGCTTCTATTTTTCTCATTTTTCATTTAATATCTCCCATCTTGTACCTCCAAGTAACAATATAAAGATCCACCATTAAAAATATAAAATGTTGGGCCCGTGCTTAGCACGAGCATACTTATTTAGTCAATAATAAAATCACCCAACAAAGAGTTAGGGTGAAATCTCACAAGGAATGGTTTAAGGATAATGTTTTAACTAGAAAATTAAGAATACAAACCTATTCATTCAAGCACTTTAGAACAATTGGGAGGATGATTCCACCAAATTCACAAAAATAGTTTTGTAATCAAATATCACAATTAAACTAAAAAAACAGAGATATCACAAGTAAGAGAAGATCTAGGGATTTGAGGATTGGTATTTATGTCATGTAGGGGTACACGTGCTACTCAATAGTACTAAATAAATATGGATAGGCTATGTTATCTTCAATGACACTAATTTTCTTTCGATCTCATAGTACCATATCAAGAATCTCCTTTCAATCTCATCTATGTGAATCACAAATTAACCCATTACTTTACATAAATTTCTCTTTTGAGAATATTTGACAACTAGAAATGAACAATAATTTCTCTTTCGAGCAAACCATAGAAATACATTCAAAATTGAATGCATCAAGTTATTTACCCACTTTCATTGATATATTTCAAGCATCAATCAAAGATCTAGAATAGGACTAAGTTTGCAACCTTAACCTATGAATTTAAATCCATGCTAAATAACCTAAATCCATACATGAACAATAATTAAAAAAAGCACAACACAAAACCCAATACATTAAATAAATACCCAACCCCATAGTCACAACCCTAGAGTTGAGGTTTTAGCCACATATCATAAAAAGCAAAGAAATTATACATGTGATGTTACCAGTGATTAATGTGCTGAATTTAAGCAATAATCTTCAATACCCACTTCAAGTTAAACCCTAATTATCAATTACAAGGGTGTTTCAAACACCTCAAAACCAAGAAAAGAGTATTTTAATATCAAAACTAACTACGAAAATAGGGAAAACATTATCTCAACATTCCACACACTGGACTCCCACCAAACTTACATTTTATATCTTCTTTGGGGTATTTATAGTTTTCCCAAAATTGGCCTAAGATTCCATACACGACTCATTCAACAATTTTAGTTGGGCTCGCTTCACTCATTTGGTGGATCGTCATTTTATCTTTAGCTCGCCTTTATTTTTCTTCAGACTTCAGGTGTCTGAAATTCAGTTGGCAAACTCAATCGTGTTAGCCATTCACATTCTGCGGATCGTCGATTACCACTTTTGCTCGCCCTTTCAACTTTCATTTTTGCTCAGAATTTTGTCACCTTTGGCGATGGATTTCTAGTTCACCCATTGAGCTTTGGTGAATGCCATTTCATCTTTATTCCTCTGACGTACCTTGAATATTCTCAAGTTTACACATTGTGAACATGGGCGAGGCATTGGGTGATCCGCACTTTAGGTTAGGCGACTACCAGTTGGGAGTTTGTATACCTTGTAATGTTTTTGGCCTCTTTTTCATGTATTCATCATTACCTTGTCCTTTATCTTTCATACCTACAAATCATCAAAATATCATCAGAATAGGAAATAAATAGGCATTGAGGACACTAGTTGTTGAACTTAAAAGGCCTCAAACGAGTGAAAAATCTACCACCCATCAACACCCCCAATTTAAACTTTTTCTTGTCCTCACGTAAATCACGAACACAATTAGTTCAATAAGAATGTCTACAACAATTCTCAATATAAGTTAACATGAAAGTGTCACCACAAGACCACTAACAAGCATATGCAATGACTCAATCATGATGAAGAAGCTTTAAATGATGCTAACTAGTATCAATACAAGCGCAAGCTCACTCATGTTCTCCAATAATGCAAACCATGCTTCAACAAAAACATTTAAGTGCCCTCACATAAAAAATGATTTCATACTCTCATAAAGCATATCAATAAAAATGTTAGGAATCAATACAACTCTCACTCTCTGAAAGACAAATACATGCAAGCTTCATCCCATTGGTTTGCCCATGTTTTCCGGTCATCAAACAACCTAGTTTATGCAAGATCACACATGTCTTTTTAGTCTTATAATGGGGTAGAGGGTAAATGTTTGGTCAATTTGGTTCAGTAACTTCACCTTTTTAAAGCATTATTATACTCATCTTCATCTCTTCTCAAGTTCTTTTCATTCTTTTCACTTAGAGACTAAAACCTCAAACTTTTCACTCAAGTTGTTGGACATCCCTTTTATATCTTCACACTTTCTTTTACATTTCAATTTTCAAGATTTTGCTTCTCTTTTCTTTTATAAGAAGTAGTTCCTTATTTTTTCCATAAATTTTAAAGTTGAGTCTCACTTTTCTTTCTTCACTTTCACTTGACTTTCGTTCCTCCTTCCTTTACATACTACCAACTTAGGATTTTGGCCTAAGTTGGCTATTCAAAAAAAACAAATCTTAGAAAAGGGTTTATAGGTGAGAAATGAGGGATAATTTGGCTTAACAGGTTTCAATAACGTTGACAACAAATGGTTTCGGCTCAAATGGTGCCAACATTGTTTCACATCCTCACAAGCTAGTCACCAAAGGTTTGAGTAATTGGTTCCCTCTCAAAATTTGTGCATAATATAATTTCTTGCATTCGTCAAGGCTAGACCATTAGACAAACAAGAAAAATTCTAGGATTCAACAAGCATGCTTTCAAGAAGGACCTCACCACACATGGTTCTTAAAATGCAATAATTTGGCACAAATCTATAAAATCGAAAAGCTTGAATGCAATATTCAATGTGAGGGTCACATCAATACACAACTAGCCAACAAAAGATTCAACAAGAACATTCAAAAGTAACGCCACAACAATTTATTCTTGCCACATCAACACAAAACACCTTAGTCATCATGAGTACTATCCAAAACATCGATATTAGACACAATCGATCCTCGAACATCAACAATGAAAACACAAACATTCTCAATCATTTCCAAACTCCAAAATCATAGGGTAAGGGTGAAGAGGAAAAATGAAGTAAAAACCATCAACTATCATTAAAAAATTACAATACTAATCTTAAAACAAAGCTAGAATAACAATATACAATCCAGAAAGGGAATATAGGTACATGTGCCCTCACCCTACCAAAATAAAATAAGCAGTGTCCTCAATGATATTAATCGTAAGTATAGGAGGAAAATAATAAAAAGTTCCCATGACAGTCTGTGCTTGTGAAGACTCTAATCTTGAGTCTTGGATGGGATAACATCATCTTAGGTATCAGTACCCGGTAAAACTGACACAGAAGGCTGCATAGTAGCATCAATCAAGGAATCAATACAGACCCCACTAGTACCAATTGTGGATGTCTCCCGATGAGATTTATCTAGTGTAGCCTGCACTATCGTGTCCTCAATATCCCGCAACTCTGTCAGCGTCTCGGCTACCACCAGCTTATCAACTCTAAATAACTAATCCTTATCCATCTCTTTTGAAGCATCATCATCACCAACCTCATCCTCAATATTGACTGTCTAGTCAGTTACGCTACTACGCATATCAAATCTCGACAAAAAAAGAAGCACCACTTCAAACATCTAAGGCAAAGGGACCTCACCACACAATATGGTAATATCAGTAAAATTCAGCTGGTCCATATCAACCCTAAGGGTGGCTACCTCTCACATAAACTCAGTAAAATATGTGGGGCTACTCTCACTCTTTTCTCTATCCTCAACTATAGAAGTGAGGTTGTTCCACCTCTTCTCATATGACGCTAGAGTGTCACGGTATACAAAAATCCCACCTCTCACTGGGCATATTGCTGCCTCAATGTCTCTCTAAATGATCTTATGCATCTCTCACTCTATCCTAAATGCCCTAGCATCTTAAAAATGGCAAGGTTTTCTAAATGGTATATGTAGGCCTGGGTAGAGAGGGAGAGGAAGCAAGGGTAGGTGCAACAAAAGTGGAGGAAGTGGCTGAGTTAGAAGGTACAAAAGAAGGGTGAAAAGTACGTGATGGCTCCACAGTGGGATCAGGAATAGTAGCTTTGGTCTCGAGGGCAGTAGGAAGTACCACACGAGTAGTGTCTGGTGGTGCCGACTTTCTCTACGTCGTGTCACCTCTCAACTAGTCTACGCCAATCCTTTGAATGCATTGAAGGAGATAGGGGTAATACAACCATCTCACCTCTCTCAGTAAGGCACTTTGGTAGTGTAACACTCCGGAAACTAGTAGGCTAAACTAGACCTTGACGTTAGGATTAGAGCCTTGAAATGTACATCCTTGTACCTTAAAATAAATGTTTACATGTTAGAACGTTAAGGTTCAAACCCCAAGGACCAACAATAGGTCCTTGAGGAAGACCCTTAGAGGCTACCTTGGTAGTGGCCCACGGAGGGCACCCACACCTCATGGGTCAGGCCATACCTCGTGGGTGAGGGGTGTTGGTCGAGGCTCTGAGAGTTAAGCCTCTGAACCTAGACCACTCTTCACCAGAATGAGACGTGGGTCCAACCACAGTCTGTTAGTGATGGGTCATGGGTCAAGCCTGCAAAATAGTCATGAGGACCTCAATCAATGGATGGATAGCACACCATGCAAGTCCACCCACGGACCGTGGTCGTGGAGTTGTGGATAAGGCCTGTAACTGCCAAAAGGCAGTTTCACTTAGGGGCATTATAGGGTTTTCCTTATTAAGTTAATATTAAGTGACATCATATTGTATTAACTTAGACTAACTCTATATATATTTTAGGCCCCCAAATTAAATAATCTTCCTCAAAATTCAAAACTCTCAAATCAAAACCAACTTTTCCCCCAAAACTCTCTCTCTAGAACTCCAAGGAAGAAGAAGGAGAAAGGTGAAACTAGGGTTTAAAGGAGCACACTTTCTACTCAATTTTATTGGAATTCAAAGCTAAGGTATGGTAGTCCTTCATCCATGGATAGTTTTCATACATGGAGTCTCTCCAAACTCTATTTCAAAGATAGTAATTTCCCCAAAAGTTACGGGTTTACTCCAACTTATGGATTTTTTTTCAAAAACTGATTCTATTAATTTAACTACTTGATATTATGATTGAATTGATGATTTATTATAGTTTTATGATGAAATCTCCCAAGAATCCATGAAATCCCTATATTCCCAATTTATGACCTTATGATGTGGGTGAATTGTAGAAAGAAGAGTATTATGACATTATCCTTATAGTAACTATAGTAACTGAATCATGTTATTATCCATGTCTAATGTAGTAATTCTAGATGTGTTTATTGAATGTGATCTATGGTCCATGAAGGGCAAAGTATGAGAATTATGCATGATTATAAGGTCTATGTATATGCTTTTAGAACACTTTGAGAGTAGAGTGAATATGATTATGATCTACTTGTTGTGTTGTTGGATGATTATCCTCATGTATGCACTTATGTATGAATATGATATGATGTTAAAGGTTTGTCACATGTAGTGATTCTAAGGTTGGAAGACTAGTCTCACCTATCGAATCTATGAACTTTAGTATGAGTTATATTGGATTGAGTGTCAACACATTCTTCCATAATTATGAACTTAAGTAAAGACTTAATATGAATTCAATGTGAATTATGCTTAGCACCGAGTGGATAGTGATATGAGATGGAAACCTTCATGTTAGTAGAGGCCGGATATCTAGGAGCAATCTCGTGGGATGGAAGCCCTCACATTAGTAAAGGACGGGTTTTCTAGTATCAATCCCCTTATCCCAAAAACTATGTGCCCTTATAGGTCTTTAGTTAGTGGATTCACATAAGCTAAGAGTATAGTTCTACCTTAGGCAAGTAGGACAACCCCATTTCGGTGTGGGGTAGACATCAGATTCCATGTTAAGCTCACATGGTCTATGTCGGTTAAGGCTTATCCCACTATGATAGTATGAACAAATTTTGAATTATTAACTATAGCTACTCAAGAATCTTTACTTAGTGTGGGTGGGATTATGGGATCTTATTCATGCATTGCATAAGTATGCTTTGAGGTTATTTATGGTATGCTTCCATTATGTTATCATGGTCTATATGTTGGATATGGTTATGACTTATGCTTTTCCATTATCTTCAAAATGATGCTTTAACTTAGTAAATTGCATGCATTCAATGAAAATGTCCCTTTTATCATGTTTTCATGATATTGTGCATGGCTATCATACTTAGTGCATTTTTGTACTAATCCATATTTTCCAACATTTTTTCCAAGTGTAGGGTCTGGTTCTTAAGGCGGTTATCATTTGGTTCAAGCTTGGATTCTACTATTCTCCTTGGTTGGGGTGAGTCATGATTCGAGGATGACATATTAACTTTGATTTTCATTTCTAGTATTTCATTTCCGGACTATGTTGTATGGGCTATGGCCCTTTTAATTTGAACTATTGTAATAGATGGCTAATTGAGACAAGTCTAGACTTCCGCTATCCTTTATAAAGAATTTTTGACTTAAATGCGTTTTTACTATTTTTGTTCTAATGCTTTATGTTATGATATGCTAAGTGGCTTACATGGTGCCTTTTGGGGTTCTATGTGCCTTGTTACATCTAGGGGGTACCTTTGGGTCATGACAAACTTGGTAATCAGAGCACAATGCTTAGAATGATTCTAGGAAGATGTCTCATAAGCCACGTCTAGTAGAGTCTTGTTCATGAGTGTGAAGCGTGCCACATTTATTAATGAGAGGCTATAAGATGTTCAAGAAACTACACTTCTTTCATTATTCTTAAGTCATGTCGTAGAGTTTAACTCTATAAAAGTCCCTCACCTAATGCTTCTCTTGTGTCTTCAGGATATGAATACACGAAGGCCTAACACTAGAAGAATGGAGGGTGCTAATGTGAATGATGAAGCTCTCAAGTTAATCAATCTCCTTAAGTTAACCAAGCTCCGGTTGATCCCTTGGTTGAGAATGTGACCCATGCGGAGTTTAGATCTACTATCCAAATGTTGGGTCAAGTCGTGACAGCTCAAGCCAATAGAGAAGTTGTAGCTCCGGTCAATCCTAATATGAATTTCGCGGCTTCTAGATTAAGGGATTTTGCAAGACTGAACCCTCATAAGTTTCTTGATTCCAATGTGGGAGAAGATCCTCAAGAATTTGTGGAGGATGTTTATAAAATAATTGATGCCATGGGGGTGACTTCGGTAGAGAAAGCGGAGTTAGCCTCTTACCAATTGAAGAGTGTGGCTCAAGTATGGTATACTCAATGGAAGAACAATAGGCCGATAACCAATAGAGTGGGAAGTGTTCAAATCAGCATTCCTTGATAGGTTCTTTCCCCGAGAATTGAGGAAAGCTAAGGTGGAAGAATTCATTAACCTACGTCAATGAGGTATGAGTGTTCAAGAGTATACTCTAAAGTTTACTCAATTATTTAAGTATGCTCCGACTTTTGTGGCAAATTCAAGGGATATGATGAGTGGGTATTTGACGGGTGTGTCTAGATTTGTAAGAAAAGAATGTCGTTCGACAATGCTTCATGATAATATGGATTACTCACATCTTATGTTGTATGCCCAATAAATGGAGGATGAGAAACTCCAAGACAAGAATAGGGAGGTGAAAATAGCTAGAATCGGTGATGGAAATTTCTCCAAGGCTAGGTTCGATGGACAAGGTCATCAACCAAGGTTCAAACAAAGGTTTTCCAACCAAGGCTCGTCTAGTGCTCCAAGGGTAGACAAGGATAGGGTTTCCAACCCTAAACCTCAAGGATGTAATAGTAGTGGTTCTTATGTTGCTAGACCTAATTGTGCAAAATGTGGTAGAAAACATGATGGAAAATGCCTAGTTGGCTCGGATGGGTGATATGGTTGTGGAAATAGTGGCCACAAGATGAGCGATTGCCCAGTACTCATGGACAAAGGGAGAGAAGGCAAGCAAGCTCCTACAAGAGCTTCAAATTCCAATGCCCAAAATCAAAACAACTTTTATGCTCTTGAATCCCGAGATGACCAAGAGAGCTCCCTGGGTGTTGTGACCGGTATGTTAAAAGTCTTTTCTATTGATGTATATGCCTTGTGAGATCCCGGTGTCACTTTTTCCTTTGTGACACCTTTTGTGGTCATGAAGTTTAAATTAGTTCCCGAAGTGTTCTTAGAACTTTTTTCAGTTTCTACCCTGGTTGGTGACTCTGTGGTGGTAAAAAGAGTTTATAGAAGTTGTCCCATTTCCTTGTCGCATAGGATTACTTTGGTGGATTTGGTAGAGTTAGACATGTTAGACTTTGATGTGATTTTGGGTATGGATTGGTTGTATGCATGTTATGCCTCTATAGATTGTAGGATTTGGGTGGTTAAATTTCAATTTCCAAATGAGCATATTTAAGAGTGGAAGGGGGGAAATTCTATCCCTAGAGGTCAATTTGTTTCTTGCCTTTAAGTTAGGAAAATGATCTCCAAAGGGTGCATTTACCATCTTGTAAGGATGATGGATGTTGAGTCCGAAGCCCTTTCTCTAGAATCGGTTCCGATAGTGATGATGATTTGCTCAGTATTCCTCCTGTGTGGGAAATAGATTTTGGTATTGACCTTTTACGTGATACGCAACCTATCTCTATTCCTTCTTATAGAATGGCTTCGGCCGAGTTGAAAGAGCAACTAAAAGATTTGCAAGATAAGGGTTTTCTTCGACTAAGTATCTCTCCATGGGGTGCTCCAGTGTTGTTTGTTAGAAAAAAGGACGGGTCTCTTAGAATGTGCATCGACTATCCTCACTGGAAAAAAATAACCATTAAGAATAAATATCCCTTTGCGAGAATCGATGACTTGTTTGATCAACTTCAAAGGGCTAGCTATTTCTCAAAAATTGACCTTCGTTCGGGTTATCACCAATTGAGGGAGAGGAGTTGATATTCCCAAAATGGCCTTTAGGACCCAGTATGGTCACTATGAATTTGTGGTTATGTCATTTGGGTTGACAAATGCCCCAGCGACATGTATGAATTTGATGAATAAAGTGTTTAGGCAATACCTAAACATGTTTGTGATTATGTTTATCAATGATATTTTGATCTACTCAAGGAGTGAGAATGATCATATGGACCATTTGAGAATTGCGTTGCAATTCTTAAGGACCAACAAATCTTTGCAAAATTTAGCAAGTGTGAATTTTGGTTAAGGTCTGTATCTTTCCTTGGTCATATTGTGTCAAGCAAGGTTATTGAGGTAGATCCGAAGAAGACGGATGCGGTCAAGAGTTGATCTAGACCTCTAACTCCTTCTGACATTAGAATCTTTTTGGGATTTGCCGGTTACTATAGGAGGTTTGTTGAGGGTTTTTCTTGCATTGCTTCTCCGTTGATGGCTTGGACACAAAATAAAGATAAGTTTGAGTGTTCGGAGTCTTATGAGAAAATATTCCAAGAGTTGAAAGATAGACTTATTTCTATTCCGTGTTGACCTTACCGGAGGGTATGAATGGTTTTGTTGCATATTGTGACGCCTCTAGAGTTGGGTTGGGATGTGTCATCATACAAAACGGGAAAGTGATTGCCTATGTTTTAATGCAACTTAATGTACATGAGAAGAATTATCCTACCCATGATCTTTGAATTAGCGGCGGTAGTATTTGCCTTGAAAATATGGAGACATTACTTGTATAGGGTCCATGTGGATGCTTTCACCGATCACAAGAGTCTTCAATATGTGTTCAGTCAAAAGGACTTGAATCTCTGACAAAAAAGGTGGTTAGAACTTTTGAAGGATTATGACATGAGTGTCCTTTACCACCCCGGGAAAGGTAATGTAGTAGTGGATGCATTAGTAGATTGTCCATGGGTACTGTGGTTCATGTAGAGGATGAAAAGAAAGAATTGGTTCATGAGGTGCATACATGGGCCCGACTAGGTGTCTAACTAGTGGGTTCCACCAAGGGTGGTTTCATTGTCCATAATGGGTCAGAATCGTCCTTTGTGATGGATGTGAAGTCTAAATAAGATCTTCATCCTTTATTAGTTGAGTTGAAAGAGTCGGTACTCAAGAAATCCATTAAGGCTTTCTCCCAAGGGGGAGATGGGGTGCTTAGGTACCAAGGACGGTTATGTGTTCTGGATGTTGATGGGTTGAGGGAACAAATTTTAGAAGAAGCTCATAGTTCTTGATATTCTATTCATCCGGGAGCCACCAAGATGTACTGTGATTTACGGGAAGTCTATTGGTGAAATGGTATGAAGAGAGATATTGAGGGATTTGTAGCCAAATGTCCTATTTGTGAACAAGTTAAGGTTAAGTATCGAAGGCCGGGAGGCTTGTCCCAAAATATAAGTATTCCCACTAAGAAGTGGGAAGAGGTAAATAAGGACTTTATTGTGGATTTGACTCGTACTCGAAGGCAACATGATTCTATTTGGGTCATTATAGATAGGATGACAAAATCAGCCCAGTTTATTCACATAAAGGTTTCTCATTCAGCGGAAGACTATGCCAAATTGTATATAAGTGAGATAGGGAAGTTACATGGAGTTCCTTTATCTATTATTTCGCATCGGGGTCAGATTTACTTCACATTTTTGGAAGTCATTATAAAAAAGGCATGGTACTATGGTGAAGCTTAGCATCGCTTTCCACCCTCAAACTGATGGTCAAGCGAAATGCACCATTCAGACCTTAGAGGACATGTTTAGGGCGTGCGTGATGGGTTTTAAAGGTAATTGGGATGACCACTTGCCATTGATAGAGTTTGCCTACAATAATAGTTATCACTCTAGTATCGATATGGCTCCCTTTGAAGCCTTGTATGGTTGGAGATGTAGGTCTCCGATTGGTTGGTTGAGGTAGGTGAAATTGCTCTTATTGGTCCCGAATTGGTTTATAAAGCTATTGAAAAAATTCGGCTCATTAGAAAGAGGTTGAGAATGACTTAAAGTAGATAAATTTTTTATGCTGAAGTGAGAAGGAGGGATCTAGAATTTGAAGTTAATGATTGGGTCTATTTGAAAATCTCACCCATGAAGGGTGTGAAGAGATTTGGCAAGAAAGGGAAACTTAGTCCTCGATATGTGAGCCCATACCAAATTTTGAAACGTATTGGGAAGGTTGCCTATGAGTTGGATTTGCCAAATGAGTTGGCCCTAGTTCATCCGGTATTTCATGTTTCTATGTTTAAACTGTATTGGAGACCCGACATCCATTGTTCCCTTAGAAGGGTTGGGAGTTGATGAAAGCCCTTCCTATGAAGAGGTTCCGGTAGAGATCCTAGACCGGCAAGTCAAGAGATTGAGAAACAAGGAAATAGCTTCTGTGAAGGTTTTTTGGATAAATCATTTTGTTGAGGGTGCTACTTGGGAGGCCGAGGCCGATATGAAGTCCCGATATCCTCATATTTCCTTCTACTCATTTTCAAGCTTGAGGTAAGTAATTCCTCTTGAGTTTTAGTGTTTTGGGAGTAATGTGTCTTATATGTGTTTGTTTGATGATTTCCTAATGTTATGCATGTTCTTGAGAAATTCATGTTTGGTAAAAAAAACCAAGTTATGAAAGGAATGCCATAGGCCTATCGATTCAAGAATCGTCATTATATTAGTTCATTGGCTCATTATGAAAGGAATGCCATTGGCTTATCGATTCATATTCATTAAGTCAATACACATTCATTAGTCATTTATGAAAGGAATGCCATAGGCCTATCGATTTATATTCATCATGCCAAGACACATTCATTATACAAGAAGAGGATGTCTAAGCCTACCAATTCAAGGTACTTCAATCATGACCACATTCATCAATACAAGAAAAGGATGCCTAAAGCCTACCAATTCAAGATACCTCAAGCAGGACCACATTCATTAATACAAGAAAAAGATGTGTTAAGCCCACCAATTCAAGCTACATCAATCCACATTACTTTCATTTATACAAGAATATGATGCCTTAGCCTACCAATTCGAGATACAACATCACATTATAGAAACCCTTCACATTCTATCATCATCATTCATGAGTGTTAATTGAGAATATGCTTTTAATCATAATACAATTACATTCTAAACATGATCATAACACTTTCATTGAGATCACACACATAGACTTCACATCATGATCATACATAGATCCTTCATGAAGTTTCCTTCCAAGGCTATGAATCAATTTCAACCCAAACATCTAAAATACTACAACAGATAAGAGAATTAACATGATTCAATAACTAATTCAATACAAACATAAACAATTCAACATACTTCCATGATCAATCAATTCCCAATCACAAATCACAACTTAGGATTTTGGAGGAAACATGGGTTCATAGGATAAATTCACCAATATTCATCATTTATTCAACAATCCATTTATAATTCATCATATAAACACCTTTGAAAATGTTATGGAATTGAACCCATGCATAGATTGAAAACTAGGGTTTTTGGGGGATTTTGGAAACTTGAAATCATCTTTGAAGGGGCTCCTTGAATGAAACTTAATCAAGGATGAAGACTACCATACCTTTTAGGGAATAAACTCCACGAAAATTGAGTGAGAATGGTGAGATCTTGAGCTTGAAAGCTTCAATCCTTCACCTCCAATAGTGGTTTCTAGAGTGAGAATATTTGAGGAGAGGAGGTTTCTATTTTGAGTGTTTGGGAATAATGAAGTCTAAAAAGGAGTTTAATAACTATAAAAGCCTTAAAATACTTTAATAACTCAATAATAACCATCACCAACCCCTAACTAACTAATTAGAAATTTACGAAACCACCCCTCGCTTAGGCCGAATTGGACAGAAAACAGTTGCAATCCACGAACCCCCACCCACGGACTGGGGATGGGTCCATGGGCCGTATTTTCTATTCTTGGAATGCTTCAGCAACTTGGAAATTGTGACCTTGCCCCAAGGGGTGTGGATGGACATACGGGGCGTAGCTCCCATCCGTTAGTCCTCCTCAATTTGACAACTTTTTGGTTTCTTGGGGTCTTGGGGGTTAGGCTTTAGGGTCCTCCTCAAGAACCCCTTGGTTGGTCATTGGGGAGTTGTACCTTGACGTTTAACCCCTAAACTCCTCAACCTAAGCTCAGGAAAACATTCTACCATATGAAACCCCATTTCAAACTCAAAAACAAACTCGTTAGGGTCTAGATTCACTTACAGATTTCCGGGTCATTATAGCCTTTGAACCCAGACCACGCTACACAAAAAAGGGCCATGGGTCCAACCATGGTCCGTCAGTGAGAGGTCATGGGTCAAGACTGCAAAAAAGGCCTTAGGACCTCAGTCCACGGATGCACTCAACACTACATAAGTCCACCCACGGACCTGGTCGTGGATGAGGCTTGTAACAACCAAAAGGCAATTTCACTTAGGGGCATTATAGGGTTTTACTTTTTAATTTAATATTAAGTGACATCGTTTTTCATTAATTTCGACTAACTTTATATAGTTTTAAGACCACTAAATTAAATCATCTTCCTCATAATTCCGTACTCTCAAATCAAAACTAACTTTTTCCCCAAAACTGTCTCTAGAACTCCAAGGAAGAAGAAGAAGAAGAAAGGTGCAGCTAGGGTTTGAAGAAGCACATTTTCTACTCAATTTCATAGGAATTCAAAGCTAAGGTATGGTAGTCCTTCCAAACTCTATTTAAACAATAGTAATTTCCCCAATAGTTAGGGTTTTACTCTAGCTCATGGATTCCTTTTCAAAATCAATTCTATTGATTTAATTACTTGATATTATGATTGAATTGATGATTTATTATAGTTTTATGAAGAAATCTCCCCAGAATCTATGAAATCCCCAGATTCCCAATTTATGAACCTGTGATGTGGGTGAATAGTAGAAAGAAGAGTATTATGAGATTATGCTTATAATAATTATAATAATTGAATCAAGTTATTATCCATGTATAATGTAGTAATTCTAGATGTGTTGTTTGAATGTGATCTATGGTCCTTGAAGGGCAAAGTATGAGAATTATGCATGATTATGAGATTTATGTATATGCTTTTAGAACACTTTGACAGTAAAGTGAATATGATTATGATCTAGTTGTTGTGTTTTTGGATGATTATCCTCATGTACACACTTATGTATGAATATGATATGATGTGAAAGGTTTGTCACATGTAGTGATTTTAAAGTTGGAAGACTAGTCTCACCTATCGAATCTATGAGCTTTAGTATGAGTTATGTTAGATTGAGTGTCAAGATATTCTTCCATAATTATGAACTTACGTCAAGATTTAATATGAAGTCAATGGGAATTATGCTTAGCACCGAGTGGATAGTGATATGAGATGGATGCCCTCATGTTGGTAGAGCTGGGTTTTCTAGGAGCAATCTCTTGGGATGGAAGCCCTCACGTTAGTTGATCCACCTTAGCTAAGAGTATGATTCTACCTTAGGCAAGTAGGACAACCCTTTTTCGGTGTGGGGTAGGCACCGGATTCCATGTTAAGCTCACATGGTCTATGTCAGTTAAGGCTTATCCAACTATGATAGTATGAACAAAATATTAATTATGAACTATAGCTAGTCAAGAAGCTTTACTTAATATGGGTGGGATTATGGGATCTTATTCATTCATTGCACAAGTATGCTTTGAGGGTATTTATGGTATGCATCCATTATGTTATGATGGTCTATATGTTAGATATGTTTATGACTTATGCTTTTCCATTATCTTCAAAATGATGCTTTAA
Source organism: Solanum gandarillasii (assembly GCA_029582405.1). Lineage (NCBI taxonomy): Eukaryota > Viridiplantae > Streptophyta > Magnoliopsida > Solanales > Solanaceae > Solanum > Solanum gandarillasii. Next base: position 6,337 of record JAJONY010078570.1, on the reverse strand, counting down.
CTTAGTAAATTGCATGCATTTAACTAAAATGTCCCTTTTAGCATGTTTTCATGATTTTGTGCATGACTATTAAACTTAGTGAATTTTCGTACTAACCCATATTTTCCTACATTTTTCCAAGTTTAGGGTCCGGTTCTTAAGATGGTTATCATTTGGTTCAAGCTTGGATTCGACTATTCTCCTTGCTTGGGGTGAGACCTCATGATTCGAGGATGAGAGATTCACTTTGATTTTCATTTCTAGTATTTTATTTTTGGACTATGTTGTATGGGATATGTCCCTTTTCATTTGAAGTATTGTAATAGATGGCTAATTGAGACAAGTCTAGACTTTCGCTTTCCTTCATAAATATTTTTGGACTTAAATGCGTTTTTACTCTTATTGTTCTGATGCTTTATGTTATTAAATGCTAAGTGGCTTACATGGTGCCTTTCAGGGTTCTATGTGCCTTGTTACGTCTAAGGGGAACCCTTGGATCGTGATAGTTAGCCTCATACAATTGTGTGATAAAGACTAGGAAGTGGAGAGAGGTCTGCTCCTGATAAGCTCTGTTCAATATATTCTTCTTGATGATAGCACCGACATGGATCTCAGTGTGATCAATAATGCTACCCACAAACACAACCTTCGGGTGCTGGAGAATAGACTCATTTTGGGACGACATAGGATTGTTGCTAATGAACCATACCAATATCGAGAGGCGATGTTCATGTCTTTCTTCTCATTTTTTACTCCGTCAGCCATCCACGGAGGAAAAATGTTAGAGATGAGAGATGCCAATAACCTCTTGAAGGTATCCTAATTTTTCTTCATCCAAAGTTTGTATGACCTTGCCGTTTTGCCTTTGGCACCCAGTACAACATTTATCACCCTGATATCATATTGTACTTTCTTCCCTCGAACCTCAACATCGAACAAGGGTTTTCACACTACTCTCTTTGTTTTCTTTTGGAAGGACTTTGCATAGGCTGCATAAAATTCCATCACCCAAGCTGGGAAATATAGTAGTCAAGCTCTGGTGAAGTTCTCAAACCCTTGGAATTTAAAGGTATCCATGATGGTGGGGTAGTCATTCATCACCCTATTGGTGGAGAGGCGTCGCTCCTCAAAAAAGGTTCATTTTCCTGCAAATTTGAGTCTATTGGGGGCTTTTGGAGCTATTATTGAGATAACTCGAGAGGTGGGAGATGGTACATTCTGTAGAGATTTGGAGTGGATATTCATATTTTTCTTTGCCACTACTTTCTTTGGTACCTCACTCACATGTGTACAATACCGCGAATTGGATTTTTGTTGAGGAGCCTCAGAGGGCTCATTAATAGAAATCCCCCATATTCATTTTTAGAGAGGGTGAATGAGTAGATTCTCTCTCTAAGTCTGAGGAGACCACTCTCTTACCTTTAGATCTTCCCATTTCCGACAAGGCACAACAATAAAAATACAAATCGGGTGAAAGTTAGTTGAAACTAGTTAAAAGACAAACATTGCTAAATTTCCTATTGGGTATTGCCTATTGTTAGTCTATTTGCTATTTAAATGTGATTTTGTTTAGTAGTTGTGTTTGAACTTAATGGGATTGTAGTTTCAAATACGATTTCATGGGATTGTAGTTGTTAGTGTTTTTGGCTTGCTCGAGAGAGAGGTTTTAAAACTAAGACTACTAAATCGATGGCCGGTGGTTATTAGATCGTCGTGGTTTCTGCTCGAGAGAGTGAATCCAAGAACTTCTCCCACACATTCAGCTTGAGAGAGTGAATGGGCAAAGGCGGAGGTTGTGCTTAAATGCTGCAACTCGGTGTTCGAGAGAAACCAAATTGATTTGGGGTAAGTTGCTCGAGAAAGAATTTACCCCACTAAAGTCTAGCCTAGTTACAAATATTCAGCGATTTTCTATCAATAGCATTTACCCAATAGTATATTTTATCCCATATTCCTATCACATCCTAAGAATCATGTCTCCCTATCTCGCATATTTATATATTTGCTATTTTTGTCATTAGTTGAATACAAACCCCCCGTTGATAATTAACACTCGTGTCACCTTTAGATGTAGTATGTTTTTATTCATTAAAGTTTATAACTATGATTGATCAGAACTTGATTTTACTTTTCTATTAATTCTTGCAACCACTCCCTTGGGACTCGACCCCAACCCATTCGGTTGGGTTATATTGCTATTGTACGATCGTAGACACTTGAATTGGAAGTTGTATCTTAATTACACAAACATCAAAGTGGCACCGCTGCCGGGGAGTGGTGTTAGTTTAGAAGTTTTGTTCTTCTTAGTTATAGTTCTACTTACTTAATTATTGGTTTTGTTTTGCTTGATTGTGTTGGAAACAGGAAGTATGAGCGTAAACAGCAGCAATGGCAGCCTAGTAGGGCATTAAGACGACATCGTAAACCACAATGATATCCATGAGCCTCATGCTAATGATTCCCATCTCAAGGCGGTATTGGTGCCATTTGCTTGCCTCCGACCGAATGGAATGCAATATTTCACATCACAAGTACCATGTTGCAACTCTTGCAACTAAAGGGGATTTTTAATGGTTTGGCTCATGAGGATCCTCATGAGCATCTTAGAAACTTCGTGGATGTGTGCGGACCGTTCTCTTTCAAGAACATCTCCCAAGAGTCAGTCCGATTGAGGTTATTCTCGTTCTCGTTGATGGGGGAGGAGTGCAAGTGACTGGCTGAATTTCCATGTGAATCCATCACTTCGTGGGAGGAGTTGGTAACCGCATTTCAAGTGAAATTTTCCCTCCTTCGAAGATGATGACTCTTCAGGATAGCATTCAGAACTTTAAGCGTCTAGAAGGGGAGCCTATACACAAAACTTGGTTGCGATTCAAAAAGTTGGTGCTTTAATGCCCAACCCATGGCTTGCCTGATAACGTGCTGCTGCAGTATTTTTATCGAAGTCTGGATTCGGTAAATAAGGGTGTTGCGGACCAACTCTCTCCGGGAGGTTTGATGTAGCAACCTTATGTGATAGCTGCTCAATTTTTAGATGGTATGACTACCATAAACAGGGTGTGGTACGCCCGTGAAGAAAAGGTCTCCCCTCTCACATTCAAGCTAATTAAAGAGCAGATGGAGAAAGACCATGAGAGAGACTAAAAAATGGCGAAGATCATGACCCAACTTGACATTTTATCTAAAATTGTCATAGGGACTGGTGCCCGTTGTGTCAATGCCATGGGGTCAGGTATGCAAATCTTGAAGAGACTAAGTTTGAAGCCTTGTATAATGATGAGGTAAATTTTCTAGCCAACCAAGGCGGTGGTTATTATTCAAACTACCCTAGGCAGGGTGGTAACCAAGGTTGGGCTAGAGAGGATGGTTGGAAGGATCGCGACAAATAATGGACGGACCGAAATCCTAACTGGAAGTATGGGGAGAAGGATAGATATGTGCCTCCCCGTGAGCACCAAAAGCCGAAGAATTCAGAAGGTGGTAGGTCTGAGGATATGCTATCTCGTATCTTCAACAAAGTTGAATGTTCAGTCAAGATTTTAAAAGAAATGAAAGAATATGTGTCTACCTTTAGCCAGACCGTCACCTCTCATTCAGTGTCGATAAAGCAGTTGGAGACCCAAATGGGTCGTATATCGTCTCATCTCAATCCGAGACAGCAGGGGGTTTCCCTAGTGATACTATGGCTAACCCCAACAATGAGGTTTGAAGGTGGACTTGCACCGTGCGACGACGTAAACTAAGGCGCTGTTTGGGAGGCAACCCAACACCCTTTTATTGCTTTTTGTTTGTTTGTAAAATAATGGTGTGTTGGTTGCGCAGGATGAAGTATGGGAAGTGTTAGGAAAGAAGGATATAGGCGATCAAAATAGTCTAAGTCGGCGCATCTCCAAAGAGGTCAGCGACCCCATCTTGAACCGCTGTTGGACTAAAGATAACTTTGAGGGAGAGTCTGTAAAACTTAGCGGGCCCACGAAATTACTGGCGAGTCACTAACCTAGTCAGCGATTTTGATTCTTACTGCTATTCGGACTACCAAATTGACTGGGGTTTCTGTAAAACTTGGTGAAATAAGTTATTGCTCGGTGTGATGCCGAATGGATCGGCGATCACCACTAATGTCACCGAATGGGCAAGAAATGGACTATTTTTGAAGCTAAAGGTTTGAATTCTCAAACTCTTTCACTTTTATGCATTTTCATTCTTCCAACCTCACACCTGCACATTCTTTCCTACATTTTTGCATTCTCTGAGTGTGTTAGTTCTCAATTTGTGCTCAGAACTTGGATTACATTGCTGCCAAGCGATTCAATCCCAATTTAGTAAGCATTAAAGGTTGATTTTCAAACCCTGAGCTATTTTTATCAATTTCATACTCAAGTGAAATAATCTTATCGTGTTGTTGTGTACTGGGCCACTCTGATAGAATCAGAATGTTTGATTGATAATCTTGCCCATATTGTTTTGATCATCAAATGCCCATAAATTTGTGCCTTAAAATGAGTTAAATTTTGTGGGGTCATGCTTGCATATTGGTTAGATTTTTTGGGTGAAGTCTGAGTTGCCCGTATTTGTGCTAAATGGCGGAAATTGCACAATTATAGAGTTGGTGAAACAATTCTTAAGGGAAAAAGACATCAAATGGCCAAATTTGGCAAAACTGGGAGAAATCTGAGTATGACGGGGTGATGGGTTTTATGGGTCTGAACTTAATTTAACTAGTGCGTGCTTTGATTTTGTTTTCGGGGGTTGCGGGGTTAAATTTGAGAATTTTGGTTGAAAATAGGCACATTGGGCCATTTGGCGAGTTGGGCCGAGCTAGCCGAACCACTTAGCAGTTCACCTAATGTCCCCATCTCGCCTTTAATTTCATGTTTTATTTGACGATTGACTCTGTAACTTTTGGTGAGAAGCTTGAGGTCGCCGAAAGCACTCGGCGACTCGCCAAAAGTCTTCTTTATCACCCATTGTGTGCACCTCTTAGCCCTTTGGCACTGGAACTTTCGGCGGGTTAGCCATTGCTCGCCAAAAGCTATTGGAGATTCACCGAAAGGGACCTCCCATTGCTAACTTGATGAGAATTTTAAGCCAATCCCTTCGGCGAGCACGATTTTGCTTGCCAAAGAGATTCGACAATTCGCCTACTTGATTGGCAAGTCTGTTTGGAGTTAATTTTTGTTGCTCTGATGTGAGTATTTACTAACTTTTGTCCAATGTTTTGTAGATATGGTGTGAACAAATCTAGATAGGCCACCATAGAAGAAAGCATGGGGCATTACTATAAACGAAGGGGGATCAAATCCTCCATAGAAAAGAAGTCAAGAATTCCCACCGGGAGACAAAGGCAAAAGAAAGAAGCACATATCTGAGAGAGTGGCGGTTGACACCCGGGCTGATTTGTCTGAGCCTGAAGACGAGCATCCTTTGATTTCTCAAAGGAATGACCTCCGGGCTAGATTTCAACCCATATCCACCAGAGTTCCCTCAGCTATCACTCCTCCCACAGTAGAATCAGTGCCAGCTCAGGCACCTCCTGTGACCCCTATGCTTCCTGTCGTTCCTCCTCCCAGGCTTCTAAAAAGATTGAAAGGTGATGGTTTATGAACCAACCTCGAGGAAAAGTTGCTTTCTACAGAAGGCTTGCAGGGGAAGTATCAAGATGTGAGGGAGACCCTCCAATTCCACAAGTTCAACCAGTTCACTAGGCCTCGAGGCCCCTATATTCCCTCTTGGGTCCGTGAGTTCTACACAAATTATGGTGATCTGGTCCCCAAGAGTAAGAAGAAGTCCAGTGAGTTTAGATCGATAAAGGTGGTCATAGCCCGAGGCAAGGAGGTCGGTGCAGCAGTGAGTACTTTAATGTTGTACTAGGTAGAGATCTGCAGTCAACACAACCGTATGATGGATTTCCCGTTGCTCAATCCTTGGATGATCTTAAGGGGTAGCTGGCACCTTTAATTTCTCATACCACCCGGAGGTGAATCGAGGCAGACACCCCTATTGAGAAGAGGGATTTGAATAATGTTGTGCGGTCCTGGTTTGGCTTTATCAGCAGCACGATTATGCCATCCCAAAATAAGTCTGTCCTCCGCCATTCTAAGGCAGCATGCCTAGGGTCCATCATATCCAGGAGGTGCATTGACCTAGGACTTTTGATTTCACAGGAGATGGCCATTAGTGCCAAGCAGAGACATACCTCATTGTCATTTCCGGTACTAATCACATAACTATAGCGGCGAGTAGGAGTGCCCCGAGATAATACGAGGGATATTGAGATTACCCCTTCCTCCTCCACTAATATCTGGCGTATTGAGGCTGAGTACACTAAAGAGGAGGCTGACAGTAGGTGAGTATCCCT